>PVJX010039795.1:0-15585 GCA_004027295.1 Dolichotis patagonum | reverse complement strand
CATGCCTGTTATCTACTCCCGCATTACACCATTTAATTATGTTAATCATATTAAGCAACAGTATCTGCATTTTATAGATAAGATGAGTAGTGCTAAGAGAAGTTGGGCAAGTCAAATGTTTCAAGAATTTGAACCTAGTAGTGTCTTAATTTTGCAACCATGTTTCTGCTAAACTTCCCATTTGCCTTCTCTGAGGGGCTGCCTCCTAGATCAGTGGGCACTGTGCAGGGTTATTCTGAGACGTGGTTGGTAGAGCTTGCTACACATAGGCACCATCATTTCCCTGAACAATATGAGAGGCATATTGAAACTTTGGACACTAACTGACATATTTGGCCTGCTCTCAAAGAAAAAGTCATTGTTGAGATTCTGTTCATTCCAGTGCTGAATTTTTCAGTGCTGTTTTATTGCATGTTCAAAATTATTGAAATCACAGACGACATCAATCGTTAGCTGCCTTCTCAAATAATCACTCATACGCTGTATCTTTACAAAACACATTCGTACACCCAATCATTTAATAGGGGAAGTTTGGGAAAGACTGCATACCATGAGATAAATTTCAGTACATTTCAAGAACGGAAGATGATTAGAGGAAGTAATGATCTTGTGCATTTACGGGGAAAAATATTTTTAACTTTGAAAACTTAGCAATGTGTTCACATAAAATTCTGCCCCATTTGGCTGAAGATCATTTACAAAGTGCCAAGTAAGCTTAGTAATACCATATTTAATATTTCACACTTCACATTTTATGACTTTTTGTGGGTGAGGTCATTGAATCCTCAATTGTTATTGTAATGTAGTTAGGAAGGTTTTGATAGTCCAGATTTATGTATAGTAAAAATAACATCTCAGTCATCCAGTTTAAATTCACATAGGTCGAGTAAAAATTCTATGTTAATAATCTAAAAATACTACCTGGAAGTTCCATCTGCCCCAATTGTATAGTTTCTTTGTGTGAGTTTTTATGTGTATATGTATTACGTGTTTATAGAAAAAGTCACTGTTCTGTGTTAGAGTCTGATGCATTTCTAAACAAATATTTCTGTGTTCCTATTATTCCATTCAATGACATGATATGAAGGGATAAAGTATGCTACTGTTACCCCTGATTTTATGCATATTGTAGGCTCACATAACTGTTCTGCATAATTCAAGGAAAATAAAAGTATATTAATCAAACTCACAAACAAGCTCAGAAACCTAGATGATGTGTAAACTATGGAGTAGTTTTATAATTCATGATTGGCCATGTGAAAGATTAATGATTTAATTTCAGTGCCATATCGCAGTATTAGGTCTGTGCAATAATTGAATCCTTTTGTTAAAACTCCTTTTGTCACCATAGAAAGATAATATTTTGCATAGTAACCTTAAATACAGAGGTGGGAAGGTCAGTTGATGCAGATTCCTGAACCATTGTGGTATGCCAGTTGGGAGCTTCGTCACAGGCATAAATAGTCAAATGACGATGATATTTCTTTTTTATTGGATGCTAAATGCAACCTAAATTAGCATGTGAGTTCTGAAGTTAATATGATGATATGAGTAGGTTTGTTATAGGTCATTGTGGGATCTAACTTGATTATATTTGAGTCATAATGGTGTCCTCCCATTCTCAGTGACATTGTATTTGCCAGCATAATGAGAGCTGTCTACTCCACTAAAATTATTGAACATGGTGAATGTTTTTAAATATATATCTCTCTACCCAAAGGTCATGATGTTTTCCACTTATTTAGAATGTTTATGGTGCCTTTAACCTCTTCAAGTGTCAGCACCTCAGTACTCTCTTACATAATTGCTTCTTTTCCATTTTTGCCTTAAGGTCTTTGAAAAATAGATAATCAAAATGGGTGGATCTTAATTATTCAAAATGACTGGAAAATAGAATTCTTCCTTCCAGAAATATGAATTTTGAGGAACAATGACAAGGACCACATGAGTTTCACTCTTTGTTCCAAGTGGTCCCCAATATAACGTTGCCTGGTGTCCTTACCTTCAAAGCCAAAATGTCTGGATCCTGACGCCTGTGCTCTCTTCTATGTGATTCTTCAAGTTTGCTTTGCATTCCTGACCTTCTGCATGAGCTTACATTAAATTTATTTTCCCTCTTTTGCTTTTGTCTTCTTTGTTTTCTAAAATGTCATTCATTTTTCCATTGCTTTTTTTCAATATACGTTTAAAGCAATAATGCTAGGTTTTATGTTGCTTGTATTTTGTAAAAATATCTTTGTTTCAGTTACTTTTCCTCATTGCTGAGACAAAATACCTGAGGCCCAAAGTTGTGAAAGGACAGGTTTATTTCTTACAGTTTTTAGAGGTTTCAGTCCATACTCAGTTGGCTCCAAGAGGGTGGCATGGTGGGGCCACAGTTCATGGCAGCTGCAAACGCAAGCAGAAATGGGCAAGAGAGAGATACACCCCTTCTTCCTGGCATTACATCACATCCTGTCTCCACCCCCTAGGAGGGTGTAGCACTGACACCACCAATCCAAGCACTAGACAATGAATCAATCACAAATGCACAATGCAAATACATGAGGCCTTGGGGCCACAGACATAAACCATGACATTCCACCCCTGGCCCCCAGAGACTCATGTACATCCTTTATACAAAAGACATTTAGTCCATCTCCAAGAGTTGCCAAAGTCCTAACATTTTCAGCATTGCTGAGAAGGCCAAGTCCCAAGTCTCCTTCAATATCTATGGCAAACTCTTAACTGTAACCCCCTGTACAAGTGAAAGAAGGTTAAACATTTCTGAAATGCAAAGGCACATAATAAACATTACCATTCCAAAAGTTACAAACGGGGGAATATAAAGCGTTGGCAACAAAGCAAGTCCAACATCCAGCAGGGTGAACATTAAGTCCTAGAGTTCCATGCTCAGCATTTGAAGCAATCTGGTTGCAAGCTCCAAAAGGCTTGGGTGATTCCACCCCCAAGGTACTTCCAGGGATGTCAGTTCCCACAGCTTCTCTCTTAAACCTTCTCTGCTCAGTTTTTGCAGCTTTCCTTGGATGGTCCACATTCTTGGCTTTTCCAAACTTCTAGGGTCTCTACTGCACCTTTGGCTTCACACTTACATCTTTACATATTGCCCTCTCAGGGCACACTGCTTGGCCTCCCAGGCCCTTTGCAATTGAGGTGGAAGCCTTCTTACCCGCAGAATTTGTGCATTTTCCTTGCACCTAAAATGAGCATCATGTGGATGCCGCCAAGGCCTGCTGCCAGCTGGAGCAGTAACCAGGCTATTCTCTCTCTTGGCTGTAGGGGTTGGTTGCCTAGGGCTCTGTGAACCGGATTGTGAAGAAAAGCTTTTCTATGTTGCCGCCATTCTGGAACCTCATGTGGCTGCTGCCATTCTGGAACCTCACGTGGCCTCCTGTGCCATTGTGGAGCATGGTGCTCTGAAGCTTTCTCTTCTGAGAAAATTCTTTCATTTTTGCAGTTTTTGGGCTGCAAAGGGTGGAGACCCACTGCTTCCTGGGATGCCCAGTGGCCATCTTTCTTATCTCTCTGTTTCTTCTCAGCAATCAAAGTCTCAGCACTGTCTTTACAATCCACAGCTTTATTGGAGTTTTCCTTCTGGCCAAACTCACAGTGTTTTAAATTATCCTGCTGGGCTCTTTGCTCTTGATCTGCAACATAGATCTGGCTAAAAGCCCCCAACAATAGCCAAGCCACAGCCTCAATGTTTGACTGCCTTGAAATTTCCTTGCCAGATTAATCAGTCCATTATCCTTAATATCAGTCTCAGGAAAAGTCTCTGGGCATGAGCAAAATGCAGACAAACATTCTATTCTGCCAAGCCATAACACACATCATAGGGAGTCGAACAACCAATATAGTCCTTCTTCCCAGCAGAAACCTTTCAAGCCTGGTCTTTATCATCATGCTTTCTATCAGCCTTCTGGTTTCCTGAGTTCTGACCAGAATCTCCTCTACAGAACAACCTAAGTTGCTCCAGCTCTGTGCATCCAGGCAACATGTCTGAACCTTTCCAAACTCTGCCCACAATCCATTTCCAAAGCCTCTTGAAAAACATGGTCAGGTATAGTCACAGCAGTGACCCCACTCTCAGCACCAAATTCTGTCTTAGTTACTTTTATTCATCACTGAGACAAAATACCTGATGCCCAAGGTTGGGAAAGGAAAGGTTTATTTCTTGCAGTTTTTGGAGGTTTCAGTCCATACTCAGTTGGCTCCAAGAGAGGGTGGCATGGCGGGGCCACAGTTCATGGCGGCTGCAAACAGCAAGTGAAAACCGGCAAGAGAGACAGACATCCCTTCCTCCTGCCATTATATCACATCCTGGCTCCACCCCCTAAGAGGATGTAGCACTGACACCACCAATCCAAGCACTAGACAATGAATCAATCACAAATGCACAATGCAAATACATGAGGCCTGGGGGCCACTGACATTAACCATGACAATCTCCATTTTATCTTATTGTCTAAACTATTGTATTCTTTTCATATGAGTGTAATCATTTAGGAATATATACTTTTTTGGATACATTATCAGTTTGTGCTCAGTTTTGAACCTCAGGTCTTATGAAACAACTTCTGCTAAGTTTTCTACAATACTTATGCTCATTCAAAAAGTTACACACACTGGAAATATTTTCCTGATTTCTCTAGGGTAAGCCAGGCCATATTATCATATATATTTGAAGCTCTCAACACCGTTCTGTTAGTATATTACATGACATATCTGTTTTATGACTTTCTGCTCCCCTCGACAGTATAGTACAATGAGTCAGAGATATGTTTTTCTGGTAAACTTTTAATTGAGTCTTTGAAACTCAGCTCATCCACTATCTCATATTAGGAACACATAAAATATTTCTTGAAAGAGTAAAATAGCAAATAAGCAAGTGATATCATTAACAGATTAGCATCACTATGGATTAGATGTGGTTTCCAACACAGACTTTGATTCATTAAGATATATCAAAGATATACAGATTGCCTAGCACAACAATAAAATTCTATTCTTTGCCTCTCCCTATACCTTTATGGAAGTATTTCTATTGCTGGTGATTTGTGTGAGTGAAGAGGTCATTTCTATATAAGCAGACCTTTCGTTTTTTATCTTTGTTTTATCATGATTTTTCCCATGTGACAAATTTTAAAATATCAAAGTAAATATTGTTCTTATAAATCATTATATATTTCCAAATGACAATGTAAAGCTTTGGTGCAAAGAATATATGTACTGAGTAAGACTTTATGTGTGCAAAATACTACCATCAAAATCTGGCAAACATCTTTAAAAAGTATTGCAATTGTAACGTGACCCCCAGGGCAATCTCACTAATGTCTCTTTATCCACTAGATCTTATTTGAGAATTCCCCTGAAAGGAATGAAGCATGTCAGACAAATTAAATGAAGGGAACAGATGTAGGTTAAGAGTGATGTACATTCTAAGATGGAACTTTTAATTTCACTAAATATTATTTTCCAATATTCATGATCACATTATACTGAAATGTTACAGCTTCAATTTCCTCCACTATTTCATTTAATAAAATCTTTGTCTCCTCTGAGCTCTTAAGGAGATGTTAGCTTTAAATCACATTGACTTCACCCCTTGCAATTTACATATGTTGAAGAAATAAAAGCCTTTTCAAGAGTCACCATGGGGCCAGAGAGGCCACAAAGGAGTATTAAGACCTTGAGTTTTATGTGAGCTGCCTCAAATAGAAACCACAACTCCTCCCTGTGGAATACTAATGGCTTTTGTGTACAGTTACATTCTCTTGTGATCTTTTTAAAGTTGTGTAGTGGCCCATGTATAAAACAGTCTTTGTGCTGGTGATGGAGCAAGGTGACTCCAAATCGGAGGCAGAAAGGCAGTTTTGTGTGTGGAGTTGTTACATACACCAGTATACACTGACATCATTAGTAGAGGCTTGGGAAGGCTGGAAGGCAGTGTATACCAAATCTGCAGTTCATATTTCTATAAGGATTTACTCAACAGGACATTGCATATATCTAAAATACAGTTGGGAGTTAGGCCTTTTGTAGGTAAGATTGGATTCACACTGTTTTCTTTTTTTAATAAAGCTATGGCACTTTTATTTTTGTTGCTGAAGATTGAACTCAGGGCCTTGCCCATGCTAATCATATACCCAGTTATTGAGCCATCTATCCAGCACCTACTCATTTTTGAGATAGTGTGTTTGGTTTTAAATATCAACAGAATTCATTGCTAGAACTCGCAAAGTTCAAGGAATGTTGATCTTCTAAAATGGCCTCTGTCCTGATTTTATATTGGACCTTTCCTATATAATTTATATGCGACTTCATGGCCCAGAAAAGTTTTATACATGATAGAAAGCAAGAGGCAGGAAGAGATTCTCAGTGATACTTTCTTTAGAATCACTCGGGGGTATAGCAAAGCCAAGAAGTTCATGAGAGCAACAAGGAATCACACACTGCGGCATAAACAAGTTTTAAACCTTCATTCTCAAATCTGGCTGCACAATATGTCACTTCACAAGTTAAAAATAAAACTAGATAACCCTGGGCCGCCCCAGATAAACTGAATTCTCTACTACTACATTATCTGATTCAGAATTCACTAGCCAGATGAAGCCACAAAATCTTAAAAGGGCATGAGTGTGAACTGAGATGTCTTTAAGGACAAAATACACATTGGATTTCAAATATTTACTCTGAAACCAACTGACGCGTAGACAAAGACTGTCTCTTTGACCAATTTCTTCCACAGACTCTGAGGACAATTTTCAATTAGACCTTGTCTTTGAGTACTGTACTTAACCTGCTAACCCTGTTTTAATGAGTCCTGTTAAATCAGTTTGGCAAGAAGTCCTTCACCATCGAGAGTTAATTACTCATGGTACTTAGTTTACTTTCCATCTTTGATTTTAGGAGTCTTCAATCTCCCTTTGACAAGAATCTACCACGATGTCTGCTTTTAGCAATTTTCCACTCATTGATCCCTTCATTTTGGTCATTGGTCATAAATTCCCTACACAGGGTGAGTTTAGGGTCACTTCTATTGCATTTATTTTAAATAGTATTTGTCTTGCTCTCTTTAACAAGCTTAAGTGAGTAATTCATATTTAATAATATATATAATTATACATTAAAAATAAATGTATCTGGACTATATTGAGTTAAATAAAAATATCACTAAAATTAATTTTTACTGTGTCTAAAATGAATATTAGAAAATTTTAAACTATACATATGACCTGCATTTTATTTTTGTCACCTCCTCTTGCTCTAGTATGGCTTGTGTACCCATAAGTTAGCAAACATTCCAAATTATTAAATGTTTAGTCAGGAAAGTTACCCCTGATCTGTAATCAAACTATGATAGGAAAAAAGCATGATATCTCTAATACACAAATATTATACATCTTATTGTATGACAGGCTTCATGATATGATCAATATGCTTATTAAATTGTGATAGCAACACTATATGGTAAACATCTTAGTATTCCCATCCAACACATGGTACAATGAGACACAGAAAGATTTTTTATAAACCTTCTCTAGACTTACAGCTAGAGAAGAATTAGAAATCAGAGTCAAGCAAAATGACTTGAGTGTATGTTGTCATTTACTTCTTTCTACTAGGTATGTACACAATACTTCTCCACCCCCCAATGAGGGTTTTATTTCCCGTAATTCTAGTCACATGCAGGCAACATAATCTGCAAATATAAAAGAAAATGATTCAGATATAAAACCTTTAAGTTATCTTCTGTCTGAATAGCGTGATCAGATCTCACATTGTCTTGCCTTGCTCTGCCCAGGATGTGTATCAACGCTTTGTCCAGCTCACTGATACTGGATTCTAGCCGCTCAATACTAGTCACATAGTAGTCATGCTGGCCATTAGATTGACAGCTGTAGTACTACAGTGATGTGTTTAAGTGACATTTGTTTTACTTAATAATGGTCTCATGCATGGAAGTAGTAATTCAAAGAAGCCACCAGTTCATAAAACAGGAAGGCTGATTAACTATGAAACTATCTAGTAATAATAAAAAAGAGCACTTAAGAAAATCATAGTAAACATAGGGGTTGGTAATATCCATAGTTTTTGGCATCTGATGGAGATCCAAACACATTACTCACTGGCAGCTTTTAACTGCTGTATACAAGAAAGCTTATATTCAGCTAATTTATGATTTAGAAGACCGATATTAACAAAATTGTTGCTGTGAAATATCTTATACCCTTTCATGTGTCTGAAGTTTTCAAGTCATGTTATACAAAAAGATAACGTGAATAAAATGTGCTAAATGCTTAAATTTTAAAACATTTTAACAGTAAAAGACAAATTGTGACTAGTAGCCCTCAAAACACTCCCCCTCATTTTGAGCACATTTATTTAATCATTTTTGCCACTTTTTGAGCAGTGCTAGGCGGTCTCTTCCACAAGTGTCCTTATGAAATTTGACCAGTAGTGCAGCAAATGCTGCTGCTGCCTGCCATGCCTGGTGGAAACACCGCGGCGTGTTCTCATACTTCTTCACCACAGCTAGTACTGTGAAGCTTCTTACTCTTCTCTAAAGTCAAAATGATCATGAAACATACTCATTTTTAACTGACTCAGGACATCGAGGTAATCATGACTTTACAACAAAAAACTAGCAAGAACAATGACATAAGTGTGCATGAAATGAGGAAGAGTAATTGAAGAAGATTATTGGCAATATGACTTTTATAGTCAGAAATATTTTTAAAAATTAAACAATCATATTTCTTACTTTTTTACATGTTGGTAATATTGCCATTTTATCAATTAGACATATGCTTATGAGAATTAGATGGACAGTCTAATATTGTATTGCAAAATCATCTGCATTTGCATCATAACATTTGGTTTGATAACTGTTAACCAGTTATCTGATCCCATAAATATTATAGCAAATAACCTATTTTAGGATGCTTTTGTACTTGAGGTATAATCCATATATTTTATCTGATTTGGAACATACAGCTGATTGACAAGGTGTCTACTGAGCCAGCCAGGCCACAGATTAATAGTTGGATTTTTCCATAGTATTAAGTTCAATATTAACTTGCTATAGAAGCATGCAAAAGGTGTTGGAACTGTCAAATACAAAGTTCAATCTTAAAAGATCGGTTGCTAAAATATTCTTTACAATATCATGCTGAAATATTTAGGAAGTTTCAATTCTTTTAAAAATGCATGAGTAATATAGTATCTCTGAAATCTAAACTCAGAAACAGTGACAATGCGAGGATTTGTACCCTTGCCACTGTTTCATCTCATGTTATTATTGTATATACTGCGGATGTATTCAGAACAGAGACACAATTATATTCAAATGTATAATAGCGATCATTTGTAATCACTTCAGTGACAACTTGAGATGTTTATCTTTTAAATATCCTTTGTGCACCCTATCTGAGATTGTAAAGAAGATCCACAACTTATTTATCATTTTATGGAAATAATTCAAAATAAAGTAATAGAGAATAACAACTGTTAATATGTTGCATATGATTATCAACAAAGTAATTACTTAGAGTAAAAGATATGGGTTTAATAAATTCTCCAAATGACATTAGCACAATATCTACAATTTTGGAGAGAATTACAGATTGATTGTTTTTGTGCAAGTACAGCTCTCCTTGGCTTTTGTTTTCAAGACTCAGTTTCATTGACTTTGTTCCTATTGTTCATGTTATATTCTCAGTCTAAATAACTACACATTTCATCTTGCAGATGAAGTTATTGGAGTGAATGGTACAAGAATGGGCCATGTGCTGTAATTGATGCAGCATTAGCTTTGGCACCAAAAGGCCATAATTTACTGACTCGATTGACCTTGGTCACATCACTCAAACTCTAGCTACTTTAATTACTTCATTTGAGAAATAAAGAAATATACATTAGTTTCCCATTTGTAAGAATTAAGCAAAATTTGTATAAAAGTAAATGAGCATGAAACAAAGGTCAAAATAGATAATTAATAAAAACGGAGGTTCCATTTACCCTTTCCTTTCTCTCAATCCCTAAGAGAAACAGTCAGTGCACCTTAACAGATTCACAAGCCACTTTCACAAGTACACATGTATCTGGACACACACACACACACACACACACACCTGTCAGGAGGGAGTCACATTAAATGCTGTGGTCCATTAGGAACACAGGCCAATAGCACCCCAAATGCTTTCCTTAGAGATAATTCTAACATCCACATTCAGTCCCTTCTCCCTGCCTGCACTTTGTGTTCACTGTTTACTCAGAGGCTCCATGCCCTGAGTTTCTCTCCAGGGGCACAGCATCCCCACTCCTGCCTGAATCCACACAAACCGGCTCCTGACCTCAGCCTCAGTCGTAGCACAGAACCTTAACTCATGAGCATCCCAGCCAGGATCCAGCCACTTTCCTGAAGCCTGCATTCATCTGCATGTCTTCTACTTTTACATATAAATGTCCTGTACATTTATGGTAGCCAATTTACACCAAATCTTTTCTTAAATATCTTTACTTATAGGTTTCATGGCAAATCCTTCCTGGATATCAAATAGAATAGGGCATTCTCTGGATGTAAGTCTCAGAGAGGGAACCTATCAGTCTGATAAATCAGAAAGTATTCCCTAATTCCTTCCGCTGTAGGCTGATTCCAGAAATATACTTACTGCTACTAACTTACTCTGGTATAGAATGCGAGAGACTAATTCTTGTCTAACACATTCCCATCTTTCTAGGGGACTGGTAATCTGGTATAGGAACACTATTTTCAAAACTTAATCTCCTTTCTGAAATTCAGTCTGCTGGCTGGCTGGTTGTTCTGATGGTATCATGTGAGGTCCTTTTGAGGCTGCCCTAAATGGAGGTTTTACTGAGCCTTGCAGACTTCATTGGTACTTCTAGATGTAAATATTTACAGTTGGTGGAGCCATTGTGTACAGGTTGTCTCAGTAGGTGTGGCCTCTGGCATTTCAGCCTAGCCCAGGTTTCCTCCCAGTAGTGTTCCTGAGCACTTCTACAGCAGAATTTGGGAATAAGTAACAAGTAGCAGTTCAAAGCTTAACCACTACTTTTTCCATGATCTCTCGACATTTTTTGGTTGCTGGAAACTAGATAAGGTGATGACTCAGCTTCATCATCTAACAATGCTATTCACCTGTGTATCTTACTAGTTTCTGAAAGGAACATGGCCCTTGAATCATTGTGAGAAGGGCAATTAACCTACTCATCTGGCCTGATCACCCCAGTTCAATTACAGGAAGGAGCCATAAATAACTCCTCTCTTCTCTAACCTGCTGATTCTATTTATACCCTGGAATAAAGATGGTGAGGAATAAATCCTGAGTGAACCCTTATAGCATCAAACAGGAAGATAAGACCAAAGATTAGAATCTGTTTAGCCTGAAAACAAAATGTAAAACAGACACACTTCACTTAAGAGAGTCCAAATGGAAAGGCCCCACCTCAAAATACCCACATAAGCTTTCAGAGGATTAAACAAAATGAGAGACCAGTAACACACTATTTCTAATAATGAAAACCATATATGTGAGTTCTTTGCCTTATATTCATCACCAGTATCTATGAATATTAAAATTTTAAGATCGTATAAAAACTTGAGCTGTAAGTTTGTCTTATGGAAAGTGCAAAACTACCATTCAGACTCCGGAAACCTGAAGGAGAATACTGATCACTGAATGAGCACTGCCATTTCTTCACACGGAATCGTGTGTGTTGTGTGAATGATAACCCAAGGAGTAAAGAGACAGCATCTGAACAGCACATCAAAGTCCAGCCCTCTTGCTCTGAGGGATAATTGCCTTTGGTAATTGAGTAAATTTTACTAGATTCTCAAGTGGTACTGAAGTGCTATTTTGAGGGGTTTTTTAAAAAGTTTCAGGCTGGGGATTTAGCTCAGTGGCATAAGCGCCTGCCTGCAAGTGCAAAGTCCTGAGTTCAGTTCTGGTACCAAATAAATAAATAAATAAAATTTAAAAAGTTTCAAGTTGTCTTCCAGGAAGGAGAGAAATAGGTAAAAGGTGGGGATCTCCTCTTTCTCACGGTGATAGCAACTTCTAATTCATTCTCCAGGATACAAATGGACTAAATCTAGCCTAATTTATTAACTGAAAGACAGTCTCCTAGTGGAGGAAAACAAAGTATCCTGGAAAATTGTAGGGAGAGATGATTTAATGGTGAATTAAAATGTTGCTTGGTGGTTAAGACAAAAAAGAGCCAATATATTTTTGCTTCCTGGGTAGAGACCATGATAAAATGTTTTTAAATTTATTTTTCTTCATTTAGAAGTGGTTCCATGGTTTTCAATTTCAGTTTTCTGACTCATGGTGTTTCTTATTAAATCTCCCCCATCGTGCGCATTCATCTAATTAGCTCTCCTTCTCTCCTGTGCTCCTACTTGTAATAAGCTTCTTTTTTTATGTCTCACTGGAGCCCCAAGAAATTTTGGCAGCAAAAATCCTGAGCTTACACTCAAATTATACTAAAACTGAAAGGGATTCAGACACTGAATTGCAACTACTTTTCTACAGATGATGAAAGTGAGGTTGAGATGTCCATAGGTTTGTTTAATGTCAGTGACTAAGGTGAGCCTGAGGGAAGGCTGCCTACCAGGCCTGGTAAGGTGCGACTGGCAGAGGTGGGCTATCAACATCAACCTCCACTGACCTTTCCCTACTTTGTCTGGTTCTCCATTAGTGAACATAACCACCAATGCAATATTTGCCAAGAAATTCTCCAATATTAACACTCAGAGGAAACAACCCCTGCTCTTATTTTATTTTATTTTACTTTTTTTTTTTTGGTTCATTTTGTTTGAGAGAAGGTTTTACTATGTAATTCAGGCTGACCTTGAACTCACTTTGTAGCTCAGGCTGGTCTTGAACTCTCAGTAATTCTGCCTCAGCCTCCAGAGTGCTGGGATTACAGACATGCATCACCATGCCCTACTATCCATTCCTCATTTTAAAGAACAATTAGGCTTTTAATTCCTTATAGGTAAAAGTTGTTTGGAAAATGAACAATATAAAAACTAATGCCTTATTTTCTTCTGTGTGAGTTCAGTTATTACTTATTTTAATGTAGCCACATCCTGTTTATTCACTGTAAGCCTCCACCAGAAAGCCACCATGAACTATTCTAAAATAGTTTCTTCCGGCTTTAGCTTTTAAAACAGAAGGAAACCTTCACTTCTCCATTGACAATAAAATAACATTTTTTTTCCTACTTGCAAGGCTTTTCAGTTTCTCCTGTGATTATCCTTTGACTTTTGTATCCATTGACCATATATTTCTGTGAGCCAGAAGCTATGTCTTCTATCAGGCATTGATTTCTCTATAAGCCAAGAGTGGAGTAAGCTTGAATTTGTTGAGTTCTTACAATCTGCCACTTACTCTGCCAAGAATTATATAGGTAACATTTATTTAATCTTTATAAAAAATCCCTTGTGATAGGTCTTACTGCTCCAACTTCATATAAGAGGAAAAGCAAAGAACAAAATTGAGGTGAAGAAGTTTTGCCAAGAATTAAAATTTATCAAATTGATAAAACAGGTACTAAGCCAAGACTTCCTGTCTCTTGACACTATTCTTCCCATTTTTTAAAGGATTTTAATGCCAGTAAAATTCAGCACACAGTAAGATCATGAGAAAATCAGCTAAAAGAATACATTATTTTAGAGTATATGAGTAAGAAAGTACATATATATATATGTGTATATATATATATAAATATATGTGTATATATATATATATGTGTATATATATATATAAATATATATATACACACACACACACAATATACATATACACATAGACTACGCATACCTGTGGTAATCCATGATTGCAAACTCGTAAGCATAGTTCAGTTTTTAAATAAGAAAGGATTTCTATTTTTCTGGATGATCAAGTTTTTCGTATTAGTTTTTACTGTTGGCATGAGCAATGTCTAAATCTGTATTTTATATCTAGCTTACGTGTTGAAAGAGAAGAACACACTCAGGGGGAAAGCTAGCCAATTTTCAGAGAATCATTTCCAGTCACTCCACATTTGCCCGAGAACAGTTTTCAATGCATGATTTAACACAAGGCCTATGGCAGACACTAAATTTGAAAAATTTTCCTTAAATAATGAACAACCTTTTATATATGGAATAATTTTCATAATGTAATTATATCTAATGAATTTGTAAATTAACTCTTTCAAAAATAATTTTAAGTAGATATTGCGATTATTATCTAGAAACAGGTAACAAATACAAAGCTTGCACTAAATTAAAAATTCAATTAGAATTATTGAAATATTGTTATTTTCTACCTAGCCCTAAGTAAGAGTAGAGCTAATCAAAGCCATTCAAATATATCCACCAGTAAATCTTAAAAGTTGCAATGTTTTACAGGTAATTATAAATATTGCTGAAACTATGCTTTGCAATTGACATTTGAAATAGACTAGGCACAGAGTAAGAGATATGGTGTTAGCTACTGTTGATGTCCAGTTGACTTAATGTAAAGTACTGTGTAGCCTATGTTTTCCTGTTCTGATCTGCTCTGTACTGTCCCCTTTTGTTTTATTCTCTTTCAAATAAAATTTAAAAAAAAAGAAAAAGAAATAGACTAGGCAGTGTTCTCAGTTGAACATTTTTTTTTTCTATTTTGTGGTCTTGTTCTAGGGGAAGTGAAATGAAGAACACTCTCAGTGAAGTTTCAACATGCAAGGGAGAGTTTAGTTCAATAACATATTGTACAAGTTTTAGTGGAGAATGACACAGGCTTAAATACTACATTGTTTCTCTTGTGTGGGAAACCCAAAGGGTACACAGGGATCTAAACAGAGGGAGGAGAGATACTAGGAGGTAGCAAAAAAAAAATGTTCAACTGAGAAAAGAAGGAAAGAGGAGGGTGGGAAGTGCCGGAAGGGGAAGGGATTTTTAAAAAGCTGAAGGGAGAAATTAGATTAAATACAAATGCCTTCAAGATTTCTTACATATTGTGGAGATACTCCATTCAAAAAAGTTCTTGATTATATTCCCTTTTACCTGCACTAGTTTCTACACTCAAAAAATAGGAAATATTTAGCCAATATTAATCATTCAGTATATTTCATTACCTCTGAAGTAGTATGTCTGCTACAATCTATAAATATGTGATCATTAGCATAAACAAAGCCTCTGCCCTCCCCATTCACACTCCAGGTACAATAAACTATAAAATGAGAGGTAAGATGGAATGCATGTCTTCAAAAAAAATTGCATCTAATGTGAACCTTCCTAGCTTGCCCTCTACTGCTGTCATCTTAGCACATCACAGTTTCAGAGCTGGCGTTTCCTGACAGCCACAGTAGCTCTTCTGGTATGAAGTGACCCCACACTTTAATTAATTTCCAGTGAGGTTTCCAGGCTGTACAGCCTACTTGACTTCCTTCCTGCCTGCCTTCTCTCTCCCTCCCTGCTTCTCTCCCTTCCTCCCTGGCTTCCTTCCTCTCTCTCTACCTTCTTTCATTCCTTCTCTTTCTTTCTTTCCTTTCTCCCTCCTCTGTTCATTCAAATTTAGAAATAATGTATAA
>PVJX010039794.1:0-15559 GCA_004027295.1 Dolichotis patagonum | reverse complement strand
GCAGGTCTTCGCAGACTTTCGATCCAAACAGCCCAGTCCGCACTACGGGTCCGAGAGTTTCGGGTCCCAAAGAGACAGCCTGAGATGCTGCTTTCTGGGAGACTTCCTGGGGGTGAAGGCCAGGGCTATGGGCCCAAACAGACCCAGTCCAGTTACCGATCTCCAGGCAGTTCCCTGGGGATGAAGGGCATGCTTACCCACCCCAAAGAGTAGCACCGATATGCAGGTCTGCGTAGACTTTCGATCCAAGGAGCCCAGGCCACTCTAGGGGTCCGAGAGTTTTAGGTCCGAAAGAGTCAGCCTGAGATGCTGCTTTATGGGAGACTTACTTTGGTAAAACTGCGGGGCTACGGTCCCAAATAGACCTGGCCCAGATGCCTCTCTCCAGGCAATTCCTTGCAGATGAAGGGCGAGCATACCAGCCCCAAAGAGTCACACCAAGATGCAGGTATGCGCAGACTTTGGATCCAACAGCCCAGGCCACTCTATGGGTCCGAGAGTTTCAGGTCCCAAAGAGACAGCCTTAGATGCTGCTTTCTGGGAGACTTCCTTGGGGGTGAAAGCCGGGGCTATGGGCCCAAACAGACCCAGCACAGATGCTGATCTCCAGTTAGTTCCCTGCGCATGAAGGCCATGCTTCGCAGTCCCAAAGAGTCGCCCCGAGAGGCAGGTCTTCACAGACTTTCGATCCAAACAGCCCAGGCCACTCTATGGGTCCGAGAGTTTCGGGTCCCAAAGAGACAGCCTGAGATGCTGGTTTCTGGCATACTTCCTGGGGGTGAACGGCAGGGCTACGGCCCCAAGCAGACCTGGCCCAGATGCCGATCTCCAGGCAGTTCCCTGTCCCAAAGAGTCGCCCCGAGGTGCATGTCTGCGCAGACTTTCGATCCAAACAGCCCAGGCCACTCTACAGGTCTGAGACTTTCGGGTCCCAAAGAGACAGGCCGAGATGCTGCTTTCTGGGATACTTCCTGGGGGTGAAGGGCGGGGTTATGGGCCCAAACAGACCTAGACCAGATGCCAATCTCCAGGCAGTTCCCAGTCCCAAAGAGTCGTGCCTAGATGCAGATCTGCACAGACTTTCGATCCAAACAGCCCAGGCCACTCTACGGGTCCGAGAGTTTCGGGTCCCAAAGAGACAGCCTGAGATGCTGCTTTCTGGGATACTTCCTGGGGGTGAAGGGTGGGTCTTCAGGCCCAAACAGACCTGGCCCAGATGCTGATCTCTAGGCAGATCCTTGCGGATGAAGGGCGGGCCTACCAGCCCCAAAGAGTCACGCCGAGATGCAGGTCTGCACAGACTTTCGATCCAAACAGCCCAGTCTACTCTACGGGTCTGACACTTCGGGTCCCAAAGAGACAGCCCGAGATGCTGCTTTCTGGGAGACTTCTAGTCCCAAAGAGTTGCGCTGAGATGCAGGTCTGTGCAGACTTTCAAGCCAAACAGCCCAGGCCACTCTACGGGTCCGAGAGTTTTGAGTCCCAAAGAGACAGCCTGAGATGCTGCTTTCTGGGATACTTCCTGGGGGTAAAGGGCGGGGCTACGGGCCCAAACAGACCTGGCCCAAATGCCAATCTCCAGGCAGTTCATTGTCCCAAAGAGTCGCCCCAAGATGCAGGTCTGTGCAGACTTGCGATCCAAACAGCCAAGGCCACTCTACGGGTCCGAGAGTTTCGGGTCCCAAAGAGACAGGCTGAGATGCTGCTTTCTGGGATACTTCCTGGGGGTGAAGTGCGGGGCTATGGGCCCAAACAGACCTGGCCCAGATGCCGATCTCCAGGCAGTTCCTTGTGGATGAAGGGCATGCCTACCAGCCCCAAAGAGTCGCGCCGAGATGCATGTCTGCACAGACTTTCAATCCAAACAGCCCAGGACACTCTACGGGTCCGAGACTTTCGGGTCCCAAAGAGACAGGCCGAGATGCTGCTTTCTGGGAGACTTCCAGTCCCAAAGAGTCGTGCTGAGATGCAGGTCTCCGCAGACTTTCGAGCCAAAGAGCCCAGCCCGCTCTACGGGTCCGAGAGTTTCGGGTCACAAAGAGACAGCCTGAGATGCTGCTTTGTGGGAGAGTTACTGGGGGTGAAGGGCAGGGCTATGGGCCCAAACAGACCTGGCCCAGATACCGATCTCCAGGCAGTTCCTTGCGGATGAAGGGCAGGCCTACCAGCCCCAAAGTGTCGCACGGAGATGCAGGTCTGCGCAGACTTTCGAGCCAAACAGACCAGGCCACTCTACGGCTCTGAGAGTTTTGGGTCCCAAAGAGACAGCCTGAGATGCTGCTTTCTGGGAGACTTCCTGGTGGTGAAGGGCGGGGCTATGGGCCCAAACAGACCCAGGCCAGATGCCGATCTCCAGGCAGTTCCCTGGGTATGAAGGGCGTGCTTACCTGTCCCAAAGAGTCCTGCCAAGATGCATGTGTGCGCAGACTTTTGATCCAAACAGCCCAGGCCACTCTACGGGTCCGAGAGTTTCAGGTCCCAAAGAGTCAGCCTGAGATGCTGCTTTCTGGGAGACTTAGTGGGGGTGTAGTGCGGAGCTACGGTCCTAAATAGACCTGGCCCAGATGCTGCTTTCCAGGCAGTTCCCTGCAGATGAAGGGCAAGCCTACCAGCCCCAAAGATTCGCACCGAGATGCAGCTATGCGCAGACTTTCGATCCAAACAGCCCAGGCCAATCTACTGGTCCGAGACTTTCGGGTTCCAAAGAGACAGGCCGAGATGCTGCTTTCTGGGAGACTTCCTGGGAGTGAAGGGCGGGGCTATGGGCCCAAACACACCTAGACCAGATGCCGATCTCCAGGCAGTTCCCAGTCCCAAAGAGTCGTGCCTAGATGCCGCTCTGCGCAGACTTTTGATCCAAACAGCCCAGGCCACTCTACGGGTCCGAGACTTTTGGGTCCCAAAGAGACAGGCTGAGATGCTGCTTTCTGGGAGACTTCCAGTCCCAAAGATTCGCGCCGAGATGCAGGTCTGCCCAGACTTTCGAGCCAAACAGCCCAGGCCACTCTATGGTCCGAGAGTTTCGGGTCCCAAAAAGACACCCTGAGATGCTGCTTTCTGGGAGACTTCCTGTGGGTGAATGCCGGGGCTATGGGCCCAGACAGACACAGCCCAGATGCCGATCTCCAGGCAGTTCCCTGGGGATGAAGGGCGTGCTTACCAGTCCCAAAGAGTCCTGCCGAGATGCAGGTCTGCGCAGACTTTTGATCCAAACAGCCCAGGCCACTCTACGGGTCTGAGACTTTCGGGTCCCAAAGAGACAGGCCGAGATGCTGCTTTCTGGGAGACTTCCTGTGGGTGAAGTGCGGGGCTACGGGCCCAAACAGACCTGGCCCAGATGCCGATCTCCAGGCAGTTCCCAGTCCCAAAGAGTCGCGCCGAGATGCAGGTCTGCGCAGACTTTTGATCCAAACAGCCCAAGCCACTCTATGGGTCCGAGAGTGTCAGGTCACAAAGAGACAGCCTGAGATGCTGCTTTCTGGGAGACTTACTGGGGGTGATGGGCGGGGCTATGGGCCCAAACAGTCCTGGCCCAGATGCCGATCTGCAGGCAGTTCCTTGCAGATGAAGTGCAGGCCTACCAGCCCCAAAGAGTCACACGGAGATGCAGGTCTGCACAGACTTTCGATCCAAACAGACCAGGCCACTCTATGGGTCCGAGA
Organism: Dolichotis patagonum; assembly: GCA_004027295.1. Taxonomy (NCBI): domain Eukaryota; kingdom Metazoa; phylum Chordata; class Mammalia; order Rodentia; family Caviidae; genus Dolichotis; species Dolichotis patagonum. The sequence goes on along the minus strand of PVJX010039794.1, from coordinate 11,897 downwards.
CTTTCGGGTCCCAAAGAGACAGGCCTAGGTGCTGCTTTGTGGGAGATTTCCAGTCCCAAATAGTCGTGCCGAGATGCAGGTCTCTGCATAGTTTCGATCCAAACAGCCCAGGCCACTCTACGGGTCTGAGAGTTTTGGGTCCCAACTCTTTGACGTTGCTGACCTGATGTATTACATTTATTGGTTTGTGTGTGTTGAAACATCCCTGAATTCCTGGAATAAATCCTATTTTGTCATTGTGTGCAACCTTCTTGAATATTTCCTGCATTCTCTTTGCTAGTGTCACACTTAAAATTTTTGCATTTTTTTTTATTAGTGAGGTTGGCCTGTAGTTCTCTTTTTTAGCTGAGTCTTTCTCTGGGTTTGGTATTAGGGTAGTGCTTGCATCCTGCTTTCCTTTGTGTTTCATTAAGGAGTTAAAGGAATATTGGCATTAAATATTCTCTAAATATCCTGTAGAATTCAGTCATGCATCCATGAGGAACTGGGCTTTTGTTTGTTGATAAGGTTTTAATTTCATTTTCAATTTCCTTGATGAATATTGAGTTATTTGGAATTTTTATATCTTCTTGATTCAGTTTTGTTAATTCATAAATTTCTGGGAATATATCCATTTCTTCTGTGCTTTCTAACTTATGAGAATAAAGATTTTTGAAATAAATATTGATGATCTTTTGAATTTATATAGATCTGTAGCAATTTCACCCTTTTTGTTCCTCAAAGCATTTAGCCTTTCCTTTTTTGATAAAGTTTGCTATGAGTTTATCAACTGTATTTATTCTTTCAAAGAGCCAACTCTAATTCATTAATTATTGGCAATGTTATCTTAGTCTTCATTGTATTAATTTCTGCTCTGATCTTTATAGTTTCATCCCTTCTATGGGCTTTGGGTTTGTCTTCCTCTTAGTTTTCTAGAATCTTGCAGTGCCAATTAGGCTGTTCATATGTACTCCTTCTGTATTCCTGTTGTGAGAATTCACTGGTATAAATTTTCTTCTTAGGAATGCTTTCATTGCATTCCATAAGTTCTAGTATGTTGCATCTGCATGCTAGTTTAGTTGTAGATGTTGCCTAACTTCTTTAATTTCATTGGTGAAACAATTTCATTGGTTGTTTAGGAGGATGTTATTTAATTTCTATGTGTTTCTGGAGATTTTTCAGTTTCTTTTTTCATCAGATTCCTATTTCATTGCACTGTGGTAAGATAATGTGCATGGGATAATTTCCATTCATTTGAATTTATTTATGCATATTTTTGAGCTAGTTTATTGTCTATTTACAGAATGTCCCATATGTGGCTGAGAAGAATGTGTATTATGATGATGTTGGGTAGAACACTATGTAAATATATTAAGTGCACTTTTTCACAGATTAGATTCAGTTTGATATTTCTTTGCTAATTTTTTGTCTAGTTGATGTATCTCTGTGACAGTGGGTCATTAGGTCTCTCATTACAATTGTGTTATGATTATTTGATTTTTTCATATCTATTAATAATTGTCTTATATAATTGTGTGCTTCCATGTTTGGTATACACATATTTATGATTGTTATCTCTTTCTCTTGAAGTTTTCCCCTACAAGTATGTAGTGATCTTCTTTACTTCTTTTGATCATTCTTGGTTTGAAGTTCACATTTTCTGCAAACAGAATATTACCCCTGCTTTTTTCTCATTTCCAGTTGCATGAAATATTGTTTTCCATCCATGACTTTCAGTCTATGGATTTCTTTTTGAGTTAAATGTGTTTCTTGTATAGAGCATATTGATGGATCTTGTTTCTTAGTACATTCTTCCAGTGTGTTTCTTTTGATTGGTGAATGGAGGCCATTTACATTGATGATTATAACCGATTTTTTCCAACAGTTTAATCGTTGATATTACTAGTGGTTTCTTTCTTTTGTTATTCTTGGAATTGTGATCATTTTCATCTCTGTCTAGAATATGCTTCAGTACCCTTTGTAGTGTTTGTTTGGTAGTCCTGAATTTCTTCAGTTGTTCTTTGTCACGAACATATCTTATTTCCCATTAATTGTGAAAAATAGTTTTATAGGGTACACCAATCTGGGTTAGAAATTGTTTCTTTCAGTATGTGAAATGCTTCACTACTAACCTATCATAACTTGAGGTTTTGTGCTGAGAAGTCTTCCGTTATTCTGATGAGCTTTCTTATAGAGATGATCTGTTTCTTTTCCCCCACAGCTTTTAATATTTTGTTCTTGTGATGAATTTCTGGAATACTGACTAGTGGTTGTCTTGGTGTAGTTTTAATTTGGTCATGGCTGTTTGCAATTCTACATGTGGCATTTATTTGTTGTGTCATTTATTTGTATGTTTTTATTCATGCTTGGGCATTGTTCTGCCATTGTTTGTGTGTACAATGTTTTATTACATTTGTATGGCTCCAGCTTTCTCATTGACCCTTATCCATATTATGCTATTCTTCTTTGCTTTACCCTGTAGCTTATGGGTTGATTTTTCATGATATCTTGCTATCTTTAAGATATCTTTCTTTTCCTGATTTCTAGCTGCAAATCTGTATTCAAGATCTGAAATTTGTCTTCTTCATTCAGTGTGTTGCATATAATGTCAGTGAAGTTTTTAATCTCTTAGATTTGTTTGGATCTGTTCCATGGATTCCATTTCTTTCCTATATTGGTATTTTTTGTTTCCATTACTAGGTTTCTAGTTCCATCTATCTCATTGTGTTCTGTACTTGTCTTGGGTGGGTTTGTGGTCTGGGGCTGCATTTTGCTTGTGCATTGTGTCATTTTCTATTTTCTATTTTGTTTTCTATGTTGGTGCTTGCTGATTTCTTATCATAGATAGTTTTATCATTAGTATTTAGGCTTCCTTAGCACATGTCTGTTCTTCAGGGATGTGCTTGAGATATAGCTCATTATTTATAGCTGTCCCAAGTACTTACCTTCCAAATTTGTTAAGGATGCAAATTTAGTATTTGTCTCAGCACTCAATCATTTGAAACTGGGCTCTGGTGATGATTATGACCCATATAATCACAGTGTCATCATGCAGGGGAGAAAAAGAGACTATAACATGTATTAAATCTTAGCTAAAGTAGTAATAACAATTTTAATTATTCCTTAACTACTGACAAACTACAGCAAGCATTAACCTGCTATCTCTGACCACAGGAACAAACTTTACAGTTATATAACAAATTCAAACATATATCATGCAATTGGATGCAGTGATTTTCCCTTTGGTGGAGTGATTTTATCCTTCTTCAGAGGTCAGGGGGGTCAAAATGTGTAGAGGACATGATAAAGTGAGGTCAAATATAGTATTCAAGGCTGGAAATCAAAGTATGATCCCCCATGTTTTGGTAAAATAGTACACAGAGTGAAAGAATGAAGTAGTATGTGAAAGAGTAATCAGGGAAGATACAATGTTTATTCAATTGAAATTTTATAGGTAGGAAACCTAAATAGTGAAAAAAAGAAGGAATGAAGTGGAGAACTAAAAAGAAAAGAAAGAAAAAAGAACACCAGAAAAAGAGAGGAGAGAGTCTAGGAACCAGCACCTTGCAGGGCTGCTGACAAACTGGAACAGCACCATTCATGGACTGGAGGTAGAGAACAAAGCCATACCAGGAAGCAAGCCCAGCCTGGGAACCAGTGCCTTGCACATGTTGTCACCAGACTGGAGCAGCCAGACCCCAGCCTCTCCCCATGAGTCAGTGCCATTTGCAGATTGGAGGTAGAGAGAACAAGGCCACACCAGGAAGCAAGCCGTTTGGGAACCAGCACCATGTGTAAGCCACTGCTGGACTGAAATAGCCAGACCCCAACCTCTCTCCATAAATCAGCCCCATTCATGGACTGGGGACACACCAGGAAGCAAGTCAGGTCTGAGTCAGTACCTTTTGTGGAGTTGAGTAGAGAGAACAAGGCCACACCAGTAAGCAAGCCCAGTCTGGGAACCAGCACCATGTGTGAGCCACTGCCAGACTGAAATAGACCCCAGCCTCTCTCTGTGACTGAGTGCCATTTGTGGACTTGAGGTAGATAGAACAACCATACCAGGAAGCAAACCCAGTCTGGGAACCAGTATCATGTGTGTGCTACAGCTGGATAGGAACAGCCAAACCCAAGCCCCTTCCAGTGCACAGACTGACAAACAAGAAATACTAATCCCCCTGCCCCACCCCACTGTAAGCAATTGGTTTGTCTGGAGAAACACAGGCTGTGATGATAGTTCTCAAGATGAAATGCAATTGGATTCCTGTGGTGCTTTGGTGTTTCACTAACATCGCAGATCTTGGGCCAGTGAACTGATCATAAGTTCAGAGGATAGTGGTACACAGTGTGGCAACTAGGGGATCTCCTTCTGAGGGTTGTAGCCATTGTTGATTCCCTATGGTCTTATTTTGGAAGTACTGTATTGTTTCCATTGTTTTGTTTGATTGGTTTTTATTCTCTTTTGTTTTGTTTGATTATGTCAAATCTCATGGCAAGAGCAGCTGTTTTAAAGATAGCAAGATATATTATGTTAGCAACTTAGGATTTACTATTGGCTTGTTTTGAAGCCCTTTATTGCATTCATTGTTTTGTTTTTATTGTTTATTTTATTCTATTCTGTTCTGTTTGATTTTTACTATGTCTGAAGTTATCTGCAGCTATTTTGTAGACATCGAAAGGCATTATGGTAACTATTGTTGATTTTATAATGTTTTGAAGTCCTGTATCTCTTATACTGGTTGGTTTTTATTGGTTTTATTCTGTTTTATCCTCTTTAAAATTAAAAAAAAGAGAAGAGGAAATAGGGAAAAAAATCCCCTGAAGCAAAAATAACCACAAAGTACAAACAAAACAAGATGACATGCAACCAGACAGGAAAGGGATAGCCATTCAGACAAACAAGGGAAAACAAAAGTATTAAAATAACTCTGGTGTTTATAATTTTTGTGGTAGTGTCCATATCAGATCCCAGAAATGTGCTGTGTATTCCAACCAAGTTTGCCATGGGAATTGTGCTGGTTTATAAAGCTGATCTTTGCCTCTGAATGTTGGGACTGGGATTAGTTTTCTGTTGGTGGAGCTCTTAAGAGCCCAACTTCTGGCTACTCACTGCTGCTTCAGACACTTCCATGTTTCTGGTCTTACTCTGCCTTCCAAAGGCGTGTGTACATCCACGTACCCAGGACAGGCTTCCCTGTGTCTCAGGGTCAGCCTGCCTACCAAATGCATGTGTGTGCCAATTGTCCCAGGGCCTAACTGTTCTGGGTCTCAGGGTTCTGGTTGTTCTGCCCACCAAAGGCATGTGTACTCCTGCACATTCAGGGCCTGGATGTCCTGGGTCTCTGAGTTCATACTGTTATGTAAAATAAATCATCAGAGACATCAATGCAACTACCATATTTTCTTTCTGGTGTGAGAAACAAGGTGTAAATAAGAGTCAAAATGTGTGATAGATATTGTGAGGTAAGACTAATTATTAAGATGGAAAGGGGAACTGGGAAGTGGCACAGAAAGGAAAAAAAGGATTTAAAAAGGATAAAATGGAAACAAATCTTTATAAATAAGAAGAGGAAATGGAGATGAACAGACAGAAGGGGAATGGGAAAAACGAACTAAGATATATTATGTACAGGTACAAAATCTCTATGATGACTGTGATCATTATATGTATCTAAATTTTAGCAATAAATTTAATTATTTAAAAAATGAAATAGTTTAATTAATTTAATCCAAAAATGATAGGTTTGGGGTGTAAGTTCCTTTGCCTCTTTTCCTTTTTCTAAACAGAGAATACTGTAGACTGGAAGCAAATATCACCAGCATGCAAGGGGCAAGTGATCAGGAAGCTGCTCCCTCCCCAACATGCCACCAGTTTTTGTTTTGTTTTGTTTTGTTTTGTTTTGTTTGCATGCCCCACAGTGGCTGACTGGAACCTCTACTGACAAAAAGTTTAGGGCAGTGGGGTGGGTGGTGAGTTGAACAGCATAACTCCTGCCCCCCAATCAACTGGCATAAGCAAGGAAAATGGATTGTAGATATAGAATTCAAACAGCCCTGGGCTGGAAGTTTGTATTTCTCCTACCCTGTATCCAGTACCACAGACTGTTTTGGGTGCAATGGACAATGACTGGGGGATTAGCATTCCCCTTGCCCTGGCAACAATGGTGCAAACTGCCTTGGGTGCAGAGAGACAAGCAATGCAAAGCAAGCATTCCCCAATTTATGCCCTGTGACCAACACATGAGAAAACCTAGCAGTGTAAAACAGAGGAAGCCATGCAAGGTCCAAGAAGTGTCAACTGTACATGGTACTGAGAGCAGCCTCAGGCCTCTGCCTGAGGATATCACAGCAGGAGTCAGCACAAATTAAACAAAAAAACTTTTCATAAAAGTAATAGCAGAAAATTTTCAAAACATGAAAAAACAAGGAAAAATCCTCTATAAAAGAAAGCCTATCACACCCACAACAGATTTATAAAAACAAAGTCTTACATCAGGCAGAGCTTGGAGTGAAGTAGTTCAACTCCTGAAAAAAAAACAACCTCCAACCCACATTGATGTACCTTGTAAAATTCTCTTACAGAATCAAAGGAATAATAAGATACTTCCATGACAAAGAACCACTGAAGAAATTCATAAACAACAAACCAGTTCTATAAAGTGTTCTGAATGTATTTTAGAAGGAAATAGTGGACACCACAATTTCTAGAAAACCAGGAGAAAGACTCCACTAGGCACAGTAAGCAATTAAACAGAGGAGAAAGAGAGGGAACCAGTAACATGTAAATGATATGTCAAGGATAATTCAGTTCTTATCCATTATAAACATCAATGTAAATGGTATTGGTGCACCAGTCAAAGAAACAGACTGGAAGATGGATCAGGAAACAAGATCCAACAATTCACTACGTACAGGAAACAGATCAAAAAGAAATTCAGAGACTGAAAGTCAAAGAATGGAAAACTGTACCTCATTCAACAGTAACCTGCAAAAAAAAAAGCAGGAGTGGCTTTCCTATACTTGCAAAATTGAATTTCACTCCAAGACTGATCAAAAGAGATTTAAAAAGGTCACTATCCACTAGTTAGAAGGGTAATCCAAGAGAAAGACATAACAACTCTACATACACATGCATCGAATCCCAGCACACACAACTATGTAAAATATTAATGGACATAAAAAATCAAATAAACACTATGTATTTTTAATAGGGCACCTCAATACCAAACAGTCACAAATAGACAAATCAATTGGATAAAAATTCAACAAAGAATGACTACAACTGAGAAAACCTTCTAAAAATGCAGATATCTACAGTGTTGCACCTCACAAAAGAAAACACATTCTCATCAGTGCACCAAACTTTCTCCAAAATACAACACTTACTAGTCCATAAAACATGCTTAAATAAAGCAAATAAATTGAATTCATCCCATACATATTATCAGAACAGAGTACAATGAAACCGCAATCAGTGGCAAAAAGAAAACAAAAAAATTTACAAAAATAAGTAGAAATAAAATAACTTGTTGGTTCTTTAATTTCATCTGTATATCATCATTGGTATATGACTTCTTTCATCTGTATATCATACCAATGATGATACACAGACAAAAAATAGAGAAGCAATTATACTGTATCTAAAATTAAATTATAATGCTGATGCAACATGTTGGAAATTATGCCACACATGAAAGGAGTCCTGGCAGGGAATCTTATAGCAGTGAACTGCCACATCAGCTCCAATGAGCAATTTAATGTTGAAACTCAAACCTCTAGAAAAAAAGGGCAAGTCAAGCCCAAAACTCATCAAGTTTAGAGTAGAAATTAATACAACTGAGGCTAAAAATCAACAGCAAGAATCAAGGAATTGAAGAGTTTCCTTTTCAAAAGAGTAAGTAAGGTTCAGAAACACTTAGCATCATTATCAAAAAAGTAATAAAAGACTCTAATCCATGCAATTAGATATCAAAAGTGTTAAATTACAATAGATCCTGAAAAAATGTGGAAGATTATCAATACGTATTGGAGAAACTTTATTGTAATAAGATGGAAAACACAGAAGAAATAGGCAGATTCCTAGACACATATGAATTAAGAAAGCTAAATCAAGAAGATATAAAAATAAAATTCTAAATTAAGCAATATTAGACAGTGAAATTGAAGAAGTAATTAAAAACCTACCACTAAAGAAAAGCCAGATTCTAATGGATTCACTCTTGAATTCTATAACAAATTTAGAGAAGATCTAATGACATTCTTCAAAATTTTTAATGATATTGAAAGAGAAGCAAGATTTCCAATGTCATTCTTAGAAGTAGTACCCTGATACCTAAACCAGAGAAAGATCCAACCAAACAAGAGAACTACAGGCCAGCCTTCTTAATGAACATAGATGCAAAAATACTCAGTAAGATACTGGCAAAAATAACACAGCAAATCATCAAGAAGATTATATACAATGACCATGTCAGATTCATCCTTGAGATGCAGTGATGGTTCAATATGTGCCAGTCAATAAATGTAATATACCATGTCAACAAAGCCAGGCACATGACCATCTCAATAGGTGCAAGGAAAGCATTTGATAAAATCTAGCACTCATTAATGGTAAAAACACTTCAGAAAATTGGAATAGATGATCTTTATCTCAAACTGATTTAACCATGTATGATAAACCAGTAGCCAACTTCATACCAAATGATAAAAATCTAAAAGCTTTCACTCTAAAATCTTTAACATGACAAGGATGTCCACTGTCAGCACTCACATTCAATACAGTACTGGAAACATTACCTGGGACAATTAGACAAAAATAAGAAATAAAAGTGCATAGTCAGGATTTGCAAGAAGAAAAAGACAATACAGGACACAATTTACAGTATTATTTTGAAATAGTAACCCAAGAGTTAAATATAAGAAGTACAGAAAATCTGTCCACACACTAAGACCCAAGGAACCCAGCTGAGGGTCCAGATCCAATGGCAACATCATGTATGAGACCATTTGAAGACCTGGAATCCATAAGAATACCTCCCAAGAGTGCAACTAGAGGCCTAGGGCCCATGACAATGACTCAAGAAAGTCTGAGGTTGATGTTTTTCAATTCTTTATATGTTCTTGATATAAGTCCTTTGTCTGAGGGGTTGCTGGCTAGAATTCTTTCCCATTCTGTGGGTTTTCTTTTCACTCTGATGGTGAATTCTTTTGAAGTGCAGAAACTTTTCAATAATGTGAGTTCCCCTATAGCTACTATACAGATTCAATGCAATACCAATCAAAATACCAAGAATGTTCTTTACAGATCTAAAGGAAAAATTCCTAAAATGCTTATGAAACAGGAAAAGAACCCAAAAAGCAAAAGGAAATTAGGGCAATAAGATCAAAGCAGGTGGCAGATATTGCATGTTTGCTGCCCTTAATCTCCTCTGAATTTACTTCTCCTAGATCAATACACACAGGGTTGGGGGCTAGGGGCTGGGGGCTTTTTCTTATTTCTTTCTCTTTCAGATGTATAGTTGTTTCTTTATTTCAGTTGATATCATTTCAGTCATTTCAGGTGTATGGCTTCTATTTTCTTCTATGTACATGGATGGCTCCCAGGCTTTCTTGGGATGGGCTGGTGATTTGAGCCTGCCTTTTGGTCTTTCCTTTTGTCATTTTTCTTTATTTCCTTGGTTTGAGTGGTGTTCCAAAGCTTCCTCTGGGTGTGTGGCGAATCCCCTCCTGCACCCTCACGTACTGGAGCAGTCTCAGCTCCTCTGCAGGTACTTGGCTCCCTAAATTGAGAGGCTGAAGCAGGGTGTGGAGAACTGGGGCTAGCAAAACCCCCAGGGCACAATTCCCTGTCCTAGGGGTGTGGATATGTAGTCAACCATTGGCAGTGCTGATATTAAGCTCTCCCCAGGCCAGCCCAAATGAGCCCAGAGTCCTCGTGCAAGGTTTCTGCCTCCTGAACTGAAACAAGGCCGCTGGGCATGGTTGACTGAGGCCCTGCAATCCGCTGGACCCACTTCAAGGATTCTCTCTGGCTTCACTCGTAGACAACCTGTGGGGACAGTACCAGATGTGCCAATCTATCCCAGCAAGCCAACAGTAGCTTTTTGGAAGGATAGTGGATAATATCAGCAGGCCTGCTCCAATACCAGATACACTGGCCTCACCACTACCTAAGCAATTTCCATGTTTCTGAACCCATCTAGGAGCTACTAAATGGAGCCAGGAGTAGTTCTGGATTCTGAGCTCAGGTGGCCCATCTCCAGGATGGCTCCCAGCCAATCACTCACTCCTGTGGGAGTCCTAAGTCTTTTGCATGCGCTGCAAGCCAGTGCAATCCTCCTTCCACATCTGCTGCTCCCCTTCACTGCCACTTCTTTTCTGCAGAAGTCTCTAAGGTCAACAGCCATCACTGTCACCATGACCATGCATCCACAGGTACAAACTGCTCCTCTCGTCCTGTCTAAGGGAGAAGGTGCCACTGGCTACTACTTTCTTCATTGAAGTTTTTCTCTTCACTCTCTCTATGGGATTCAACTCAAAATTCATATTCTTCCTCGGTCCAGTGGACCCACTTTCCTCCTTCTTGTCTTCTGCATGATGCTACATTCCAGTATCTGGATGGCAACTGTCAGAAAGTCTGTTTTTTCTGATGCTTACCGCTCTGCCATTTTGACCTCTGACCTCTTTTTTTTTGTACCAGGGAATAAACTCAAGGTTTCATGCTTGCCAAGCAGGCACTGTACCACTGAGCTATACTCCCAGCTATTTATATATATTTTTATTCAGTCAGAAGAACAAAATACTGGAACATGCAACAATATGAATGAACCTGGTGGGCACTTTGTTAAGTGAAATAAGCCAGACACGGAAAGACACACCTTATTCAAAAGTTGTTCTGTTCCTGTGACAAAATGTCTGATATCAACAATGTAGGAAATGAAGGAATTATTTAGGTTCATTGTTTCAAAGATTTCAGTCCACTGTTAGCCAGTTCTATTACTGTGGGTCTGAGGTAAGGCAAAATATGATGGTGGAAGTTCATGGTAAAGAAAATTTATCCACCTCATAGTGACCAGGAAGCAAAGAAAAAGGGAAATGGCCAATGTTTGGAATGATTCCTCCTTTTTCTGCTTTTGTTTCATCTAGACCCCTACCTTATTGGATGGTGACACCAATTTTCAGGGCCAGTTTTTCTCCTCAGTTTGCTATCTCACATTACAATCTCTGAAAACACTCTCATGTGCACATCCAGAAGTATGCTTTACTAATTTCCTAGGCATTTCTCAATTCAATCAAATTGACAATCAAGACTAAACAGCACATTTTTAAAATCTAAAAACACTGGTCTCTGAAAAGTTGAGGGTAGAATAGTGGTTACAAGAAACTACAGTGGCTACCAGGGAGAGGGCTTTAGGGAGATGTTGCTCAAAGAATATATGGAGTTGTACATAAAAATAAATTCAATAGATGCATTGTATAGTTAGGTGGCTACAATTTATGATGTAATGTATTTCTGAAAAGTACAAAAGAGAGTTAATGATAAGTTCTTCCCATGAAAATGATAATTATGTGAAGTAATGTATTTTTTTTAATAAGCTACACTGAGCCATTCTCTTTTTAAATTTTGTTTTGAGGAGAATAAAACAAAAGAGGACAGCAAAAAGCTAATCAGAACATAACAATGTTAGGAACACAGCACTTCACAAAAAGACAACCGGGTATTAACAATAGCTACCATAATGTCTCTTTTCTTTGAAATAGTTGAGCATACCTTCACACATAATAATATCAAACATAACAAAATAGTATAAAACCTTTCAAGAGAATGAAAGTAGTACAGGAAATTCAAAACCAAATAACAGAAAATGAACAATGGCTACTATAATATCTCATTTTCCATAAAAAATTTGTTTATACTA
>PVJX010039793.1:0-15538 GCA_004027295.1 Dolichotis patagonum | reverse complement strand
ATTCCCTAATGATAAGCCAGACCCTTCAAACACCACAGGATTATTCTTTTCTGACTTCAGTCACACCATAGCAATGTTCTAGTTACTCTTATTGTTTAACTTCTGACTGCAAAATTTAGCAGCTTAGAATAATCATTTAGTTTTGTTCACGGTTTTGTGGATCAGGAGTTCTAGAAGGACTCCACTGAGTAATGTCCACATACAGTGTCCTCTGAAGTTAGTCGGATGTTGGTTGGGGTTGTTGTCATGCAAAGTCTTAGCATGGCTGGGCAGCACAAAGTGGTCAGCCACATGACTGACAGTGAGTGTTGGTTCTTCTGGTAGATCCAGCCAGAAGGAACTCCAAGGCAGGGACCGCTGCCTGGGCTGCTTTTGACGGTGCCTTCCAGCACCTTGCCTCATGGAGACATCTAGATTCTTTTTGCTTCTTGGAATTTATTTTAAAAGGTAAATAGAGAACTAATATTTTAGCTAACGTATCGGCAGTATAATAGCATGGAATAGAAAGAGGAGTGCCTGAGCAGGGACTAGGAAAATCCTTACATAGCCTCTTGACATTCAACTCATTGAGCCCTGGTTTTCCCAACTGTATATGCGAGGTTAGAGTGAGGCAGGTAGGGGGTAGGCTTGGATGGATATAGTCCTAGATGAAAAATAAAACCATTTCTTAAGATTTCTGATTTTGATAAAGCAATGAAAACAATATAATTTCACCATTGTGGCATTCTGAACAGAACCTCAAATAATGAAAACATAGAGATGCTTGTTTTACCCAATGTATTTATAACAGTTAATTTATGAAATTTTAACAATTAGTTCTTACTCACCTGTCTATGTTTGCTTCATTATAGATTACCACCATCCTAAGGAGCAAGAAATAATTTATTCTCTAATATATGATAGATAGACATAATCCATACTGGGGAGCAGCTGGGAATTTAAAGCCCACTCAGAATAAAACACATGGCCAGGGAAGAGAAGTACAGTGAAAAACTGCAGCAGGAGGACTGCTAAAATCGAGACAGCAGCAAAAAGCTGAGGCCCCTTAAGAGCTGCCCTGTTTGTCTCCTGGACAAGAAAACACCACATGCCCTGTGAATTTACAAGGAAGCATCCCTCTCCTTTATGCTCTGGGTAAGAAAAGAAAATCTCCACTTCAGAATAGAAACTCGAACCTGATGCCATACCCAGGTATGGAATACCAATTCACAGTCCATGTAAAGGCATGAATTCTAAGCTGATAAATTAGAAATGTAAATAATGATCCTGGACAGATGAATTCTCAGCGGTACCTGGGAGAAGCAAAAGAAAACTACTCTTTAGGGTTTCTATAATGCAGGAGAAAAGGTTCAAGCTGCAAATAAAAACTCATTCTAAAAACAAGCCACAAGAGAAAATGAACTATAATAGAAGGAAATAAGCAGGCACAATAAACATTGAGATTAGTATTCCAAGAACTGGAGATAGTATAAGACTCTAAGAAGACAGGAAGGTAAAGTAGATGAAAAGATGCTACAAAAAGATGAGACTTCAAAAACTTGAGGAAATAATGAATACATTGGAAGAGAGAAGTAATAAGTGGAATAAAAATTTCAGTGGAGACGTCCACTTCTGGAAAAAATGGAGCAGAAGTACTTTGCTGTTCTTTCACTTAGTACTGCTAAAAACTCCAAGATAAGTCAAGATACAATTGTGAAGGGTGCAGAGAATGCAAAAGTGTTAGAATTCTTGAAGTCCAAAGACTGTCATGATGATAAATTTTCTAACATTCTTTCCCTTTGTGTAACCTATCACTGAGATTGCAGATGTTGACAGTGATCATAGGCAAAACTCTCCAAAATCTGTTCTCCTTAACCAAAAGATGAGGAAGAGGGAGGCTAGGAAGATGAAAAACTTTTAAACAATAACAGCTACACTCGAGCCAAACACCACACAAAATTGTGTGCATACCTCCATGCACCTCTAAAGGGCTCATGGAATCCTAGATTTCCATCCTCAGTAGCCCCCAACTACTCATTAAGGTTGTATGAGAAACATCGCGTCAGGATTTTTTGAGCCCTGCTTTCCTCACAATACCAGTGGAGTGCACATGGGGAGGCTGGATCCCTCCCCTCGCATGAGGAATGTTGCATAGCTTTCCCTTCCTGATGGGTCATGGAGAGAAATCCTAGTGGAGGGTTAAAGAGTTTTTAATATCATATATTACTAAATAAATCTACCCTCCTCCCTCAAACACACAGGGGAGACAGCCTAGGGATCCCAAACTCATACTATCATGTAGTAAACATGCGGAGCACACACCCTTCTTCTCCTTGTCAGTGGAAGGCAAGTAGGGGACCTGGGTTTCTATAATCACCTGAAGGAATGAGGCAGTGCCTGTCCCTTTTACTGCTAAGGTAATGTCAGAGGAAGAAAGATAAAAGGGAGCTTTAAATAAGGTCCACAGTCTCATGACATAACACCACAAATTTCAAGGTTCTAATTAAAATGTTACTGATACCAAGAACCAGATAAATTTCCAATAAATAAAACAATGGCAATGTTCATACATACTTATAGAGAGAGGAGAAAGACATTAGAATTATCTTACAAATATCCTGGAGTAGCCATAATAAAAATATATAAACAGGCAATTACAAACATGAGGAGAAAGAAATTGAAGGTAGAAATTACTGAAGAAAACAATGTCTGAAAACTCCTCAAATTTGTCAAAAGACATACACCTAAAGAGTAAAAGATATGAGCAAACTCCAAATAATTTCAGAACATGGCACAGGAAAAGCTCAGAAAATTGAAGACAAAGAAAAAGAAATTTTGAAATCAACAGAAAAAAAGACCTTACTTGGGAGAAAAACATGCACATGGTGATCTTCCATCAGAAGCCACAGAGGCCAGCAGGACGCGAAGCAAACCTGAGAAAAAGTAAAACGTAACGACCCTGGACCCTGAATTCAGTGGAAATGTCCTTCAGGGTGACAGAGAAATAAAACCATTTTCACATAAGGGAAAAATAAGAATTTTTTTAATCAACAGGCCTTATCTAAGAGTGGCTAAGTGAAATTCTCTAAATAGAAATGAAAATTATAAAAAAAAACTATGAAAAAAGAACAAGATGGAAAAAAACAATGCAAAGAATAAATAAAGGGGTAAATATAGCACTTTTTTCTCTTGGACTTTCTTAATTACCATTTAAGGTTGAGGTGAATATTATAAAAATATTTGGTATGGCCATAAATGTATATGGACATATACTGAAAAAATATATTTATGTATCATAAATATAGAGGTTAAAAGAGCAAAAATCTGAGTAAGATTTCTACACTGTACTGTAACAGGTAAAATGATATGCCCTCTAAGTTATGAACATATACGAAAACACCTCAGGGATGGTAAACCTATGGCATGCATGTTCTTCGTTTTTCTTTTAAGACAAAAGATGTTAATGTATGAGTAGCTTTTTCTCAACTAAAATCCAGTGTTCAGGTTTTGTTGCAGTGTTGACACTTTTTGATAAATAAGTGGGTTTGGGTTTGCAGTTTGGGCAGTCAATCTCTGAAAGGTTTGTCATCACTGATCTTGGTCAATAATCAAATAGCTATACAAAGGGACACTCTCAAATACTATAAACATATTCAAGTAGCTCAAAAGGAGGCAGGAAAAATTATAGAAAAATATTACAGAGAAAAAATAGAAAATGAAATTAAAATGTCAGATATGATTCTTACCTATCAATAATTACATCAAATACAAATAGTCTAAACATGTCAATGAAAAGACATAAACAAGTACTGTAGAACTAAAGATGACTTGTCTGTATTCTGGCTACAAGAAATTTGCTTCAAATTCAATTATATATATGCCTTAAGAAAAGACAAAAAATTTTATCATGAAAACATTAGCAGAAAGAAGGAATAGCACTTAGTGTCAGGGTAACCTTTAGAGTTAAGATACTATGAACAACATAGACATTTGATGACTGCAAAAGAGTCAGTTCATCAGCAGGACTGTAACACTAAATGCATATGCAAACTCAAATAAGATAAAGAAGAAACAAAAATATCTGCAATTATACATGAAGACTTCAACATGAGCCACTTAGCCAATAGAAGGATTAGACATCCAATCAACAATGCCATAGCTGATTTCAATATTACCATCAATCTCCATGCTCTAATTGACGTATTTGTTCCACTGGCTTGCTTTTATGTCTTTGTCAAAAATTCAGTTTGGCACATTTTTATGGTCCTGTTTCTCTTGCTCTCTCTCTCTTTATATATATATATATATAATATATTTATGATAAGTCTTGAAATTTGGTAGACTGATTCCTCATATTTTCTTTTACAAAATCATTTCTTCTATTTTAGTTTACATTTTAATATATGTAAAAGTGTAATAAATTTGTCTATGTATGCAAAAATCCTTGCTGGGATATTAGTGGGAATTGTTTCACACTTGTAATGAATTTGTAGAGATTTGGCATCTTTAACACATTAGCTTTCCAATCCATAAATATGGTAGATCTCCCTATTTATTTAGATCTTATTTGATTCATTTTGTCAGTGTTTTGTAATATTAAGGATATATCTAAGTGTTTTCTTGTGTTTATATTTTTGAGTGATTATAAGTGGTATTTTATTATTTACTATCAGCATCCACATGTTTATTGCTAATACATTGGAACTAAGTGATTTTTGTATCTGTATTATTTTCTAGGAACTAGATTCAGTTCACATACTAATTCTTGGAACTTTTACAGATTCTGTATGCTTTCTTACATAGACAAACATGTCTTCTACAGAACGGATAATGCTACATCTTTCATTTTGAACTATATGATTTTATTCCTTGTATTTCCTTGTTGCATTGACTACAACTTCTAGTACAATGACAAATGAGAGTAGAGATAGCAGACAGCCTGCCTTGTTCCCAAACTTAGGGGTAAGCATTCAGTCTTTTCCCCGTAAGAGTATTAGCAGAGCATCTTTTTTTCCCCTAGAAAATCTAGGTCAATTTGAGGTAGGTCCTTCTATTTTTTACTGTCTAAGAGTTATTTTTTTCTAATGTATTAGAATGGGGACTTTCTTAATGTAGTGCTAATATTTTTAAGTAGGTACTTTTACCATTGCATTATTTTGGCAAACATTGTAAGATGAGCTGTTTATAAGATCCATTTGTAAGATCTCATTTTTCCTCTCATGGTTCCTTATTTGTCAACTTCTCTTTTATAAATGGAATAGCTTTTCTTTGAGAAGATTAGTTTTTTAAGAAGTTTTCTAATATTGGCATTCTGTTTCATTTAAATTTCTTTTTAAAAATTTGTGCTAGTTTTTTTATTTGATAGATGTCAGTATTTGATGATTAGTGTTTAAGAATGAAATACTAAAATGGGTTTGAAGTAGTTTATGTTTATTATTATGACAAACAGAATTGCTGAAATCAGGAACAAAAAGTTACAAATAAAAGTTTCAGAAATAAAGAAGAACATTCAGTACAGAAAAAATTATAAAATTTTTAGCAAAGTCAGCATTGTTCGTGATTATTTTTTCTCTGCAGGACTTCACATCTCTGTCCATTACATCTGATTTTCCTGTTCATTTGTGCTCAAACAGCTCTGCTATCACTCACTTTGAGTGTGATAGTGCAGTGTGTCTTGGTCAATGTGATATGACATTTGACACATCTTAACAAAAGATTTGTGTTTGTGAGATTTCTCAATGTCTCTCTAACTACTTCTCCCACCAATAGAAAATGATCTCTCTGAGATTATGAATCCCTTTCATTCTGGATTCCGGCATGAGAACATCCATGGGCTGTCAAGCCTCGTGCATACTAAAAGTGACCTGTAGAGCTTGGGTCCACCACAGGTTTTACTGCAAAGTAAGTGAAGAAGAAAAATAAGTACTTGTTCTTTGAAGTTACTGATGCCTGTAGGTTGTGTGCTACAATAGGAAAGTTGGCCCACTGTGATGATTGATGGGGATCTGACACTGGAGTAAGACGTGCCCAATAGATTAGTGATGTACAGCTGTGTCTGTGCATGAGGGAAACGTGGGCTAGAAAACTGAGCGGGGAAGACCCACCCTAGTTGTGGGCAGCACCAACTAACAGACCTGTAGCCTGGATAGAATAAAAAGAGAAAGCACAAGCAGCTGTAGCCATGCTAGAGAGCTCTAGTCAGCCTGAGTAGGTCTGCCCGTGGTGGTCGCTGCCTTGGGACATTAGTGTCCAGGTCTCTGCTTTCTTCAGCTTCCTGGTGCTGACTCACACAGCACACAGGCAGTTTTCTAGGGAGCTTCTCAGCCTTTGACCTTGGGCTGGGGCTGCATTCCTGGTCCCTCTTGCTGTGTGGTTCCATCTTGGTAGAACATTACTAGGCCTTCCGGTCCTCCAGCGTACAGATTGTCATTACGGATCTCCAGCCTTTTCCTGTGAGCCTACCTAACAAAGTCCCTTGAATAATTGTGCATATATTTTCTATTGATTTTTTTCCTCTAGAGCACCCTATATTATACACTGATAAACAAAATCTCTAAACTTGGGCTGCCTTTCTTCTCTATGTGCACTGACCTGAGCAACCTTATCTATTCTCTGGCCACTAAAAACCTGAGGACTCCAAATGTATATATATATAATTTCCTTTATCTTCAGATTTCCATCTTCCAACCCTAACTCAAAGGTAGTTCACCTCATGATCTTTGTCTAAATTTTGCTTTCTGCTCACATCTAGATAAATTTGCATGCTCTAAGTGCTTCAACATTACTTTTTAATGTTTTTATTTATGATGTTTACCTCACTGGGTACAGAAATTTATCTATGTGTCCTTTTACATTATACCAGAGTCTTCTCAAGAGAGGGAACTTCGAATCTCCAAACTGTGATAAAGTTGAGTATAATATATATGCTGTTTGACCACTTGCTGAAATAATGTAATGGTCAAAGTACATGTAGGATTAAAGGATAATTTATTGCTTATAACTAAAATGAATTTATTTCTTACAGCTCCACAAGAACTGAGCAGTCCAAGATCAAGTCAACTGCAAGGGTACGTTTGCTGCTGCGTTGGGATCATCTTTTCCTAGTGTCCTCACATTGCAGAATAAATACTATCACACATTCTCAAAAATGAAAAATCACCATTTTTACTGATTTCAAATATCCCATACAACACATACAGAAAAAAATAAGAAAAAAATGAGAATGATTTTAAGATACAACATTTATTTTCTACTTAAGTGCATGTAGATAACTTTCAATTATAGGATTCAATACCAAGTCATGAAATTTTATTCATTTTCCTCTTATTTTTTTAAAATCCCTAATTTTGCATTACACAGAAATTTCTTTTTGAAGAAGGAAGGAAAAAGAAAGGTAGGCATGTATTGAAAATCTATGAATTAAATCGAGTGTTAGATATTTCCTTTAGTTTTATTTAATTTTCTTCAGGACTTCTTATGATATACAAGGTGTTATCAAAAAACATGACAAACATCTAAGTAAAAACATGCAGTAAAAGACCCACTGCCATAAATTTCCCTTAAAATACCTCCTCTTACTTCAGACACACTTATTCTGTCTTTCTGACCCTGTTCTGGAAGTCTTCTTTTGTGTCTTTTCATGGCTGCCTTGATGTCTTGAATTGATTAAAAACATTTCGGCAGTCTCTGTCAAACAGAAGCATCGCAGTGCATCGCCATCTTCCTTATCCATCAGATCTGACACCAATGTGACTGCTGGCCTTTCTCTGAGGTCAAAATGACCATGAAAAGTAAGCATTTGGAATCAACTCAGGACATCAGAGCAGCTACAATAGCCCAACTATAGACTCTCATGAAAGAGGACTCTAGAACTGTTTCAGAAAAGTGGCAAAAATGATAACATAACTCTGCTCAAGCAAAGGGAAGTTTTCTGAGTGAAATTAGTGGCAATATGTCTTTTATTGTATTCAAATTTTAAAAACTCACTGTGTTCATGAATCACTCTTCCTATCTATTGAGACTTTTTTTTTTTTTTTACAGAAGTTAAGGCATTTGCCCCAGTCCGCTCATATAACAATAGTGGGGCCATATTTGAGCAGATGTTTCCTGATTTTTCATCTAGCATCCTTTTGGTGATTTATTCCACCACTGGCTTAAGTGTCCTGACTCATGAGAACCCTGGGAAGTTGTTATGCCCACTTAAATACCTGTGGCAGATGGAGAGTGACAGAGAGTTGTGCTCTTTTAAGAAGGCATCTCCACTGTGGAGAGGACTTATCCAGGACCACTGCGAGCACCAAGGCCCCTGCTTCCTTCGTGGATGCCTGGCATGATGCTCCTTCACATTTTCCACAGTCAGTCTGCATCTTGTCCCCTGATGGAAACACGGGTTTGAGTGTTTGAAGTGGGAGAAGGATTCTCAAGCAGACAGTGTGAACTAATTTTCAGGCATTAATAACATGTCCATTTCTATTTTCTTTCTGACATCTACAGGACTGCATTAAATGCTCACTGACCTGCAACATTTAATTTGGAAAAAACAAATCTAGTTTTGAAATCATGGAAGCTGAAAACATTAGGGGGAAGATCAGAGCTCTATTTTCTTTCTTTCTTTTTTTTTTTTGGTACCAGGGATCGAACTCACGACCTTGCGCTTGCCAGGTAGGCGCTTAAGCCACTAAGCTAAACACCCAGCCCCCAGAGCTCTATTTTCACTGCAGGAACAAGAAAGAGTGGTTATGGTTTGAAATATTTTACAACAAGAACACAGTGTGATCATTATTAGACTGTAAATATGTCTGGATATTTGAAAGTCTTGCTTGCTTTTATATATTCATTTTTAGAGCTGACCTAACATTCTCAAATTGTTTTAAAAATAAGTTTTATGTTTTAATCATTGCATTTTGTTTCTCATAATTTTATTCTGGTTATAGGCTTTCTAATAGAGACTGCCGAAGGAAGGGAAAGGGGAAGTGAGTTGGTTGGCAACAGTGCAATGGTTGGTGTAGCTCCAGCCAGTGGATCTGTGCTCAGCCACATAGCCCTCCCCTCCTTTAGAAGCACATCATTATACTCTACTAGCCAGTTCCACTGATTGGAGAACAATGTTTAAGAAGAATATTAGAATATTTTGTTACTGGTTTTATTAGATTTTTTACTGTTGGGGTATAGTATCAGATTTAATATCCCCTAAATGTAGGAGATGTTTATTTTGGTTCACAGTTTCAGTGGGTCACTTCCATACTTGGCCAACTCCAATGCAAAAATGGCATGGTGGAGGAAGGCTGCTCATGTTATGGAAGCAAGGAAGTGGAAACAGAAGTGGGGAGCTGAGGTGGTGGATGGACCCTTCCACCCGGTGACAGCTCCTTCCAACTAGGACCCACCTCTGAATATAAAACTGTTGGGACTTCATTTTAGTTCTAAACCATAACAATTGTTTATTGACTTTACTGATTTAATATATATTAAGTGTTCATTATCATTGAGTGTTTGTTGATCTTATGAGAAGGGTAAAACCAACAAAGTTCTTGCATTTGGAGAGCGTGTGTGTGTGTGAGAGAGAGAGAGAGAGAGAGAGAGAGAGCTATTTCAAACTTGAAATGTGGAAAAAGAGGTGATTATCTCTTTTAGATGGAGTTATCAAAAAAAAATAAAATTCAATTTGAATCGTGTCCTAAATTGTGAGACAACATCACAGGAAGTGCCAAGAGCAGATGCTGGGAATAGAGCGGACAGTGAGAACTGTTAAAGATTCCAAAAAAAGAAAAAAAAAAGATAACCAGTGGATTTCAAAAAACCAGAGGAATAAGAGTTCAATAGGAGTTCAGATCATTTAAGGAAATGTGGTTATGGGGAGGATTTTGCATTTTATTCCAACTGCTGTGGTAATTCACTGATGGTATTTAACTAGGGGAGGAGCACAATGATCAAAAATGAGATTTTGAAGTCTGGAAGCTGAAGCTTAGTATTGTTTTAAAAGTCAAGGATGAGCTGCAATTTTGAATGATAATGCAACTATTTTGTGCGTCTTCTCTTCCACACCCTCTTTTCCCTCGGGAGGATCTGTGATTTGACTTAATGATTATGGTATGGAAAGAAGCAAGCTGCACGGAACCCCTCTGGCCTGGTAGTTTTCCTGCATATGTCTGTTCAATACTATGCCAAGTTGCAAGTGAAATAAGCACAGTGTATCAGTTCAATCACTGGAGTATTTTCTTCTTACTAGGGGGAGTGAATATCAGGTGAGTGTGATGAATTACAGTAGTTACTCACTAACTGGCAACTGTGGCTATGTAGAAACTCAGTCAGACCAGCAAGATGACAGTCCCTTGGGCTGCCTGGAATCACAGACCGTGGATTCTCCTGCAGCCTGTGTTCCTTGGCAATATATTGTACGCACTCTCAAATTTATTGGCAGGACAGTGTGGCCATCTGTCCTAGAGCAATGGGTTTCTATGATATCCTGTCATTCGGTTCTAACTGTGCAGGAATAAAGGGAAAAGACAAAATACTTTAACATTCCCATCTCTTTATCTGGAAAAAAAAAAGTGATACCTGGGTGAACTGCATATAAAGTATATCATTCTGAGGTTGCCCAGAAGCTGCAATCTAAAAAGTGAAATTCAGACTTCAAGTTCAGAGCATCTGATTTGTGGCTGCTGTTTCCATGGTATTTAACTTCTATTGATTCAGCAAACCACTAAGCTACTGTAAACCACTATTTGAAAGATATTTGAATATCTATCTCATCTGAGATGTGATTCTTTTCACCAGTGCTGTATAGTTCTAGGAGAACATAAATATTTATTTATGACTATGTAATTTTGAAATTTTAAACTTTTCCTTTTAAATCTCTGTGTATGAAATCTCTGGAAAGTAACAGTCATGTTAATACTACAAGGTTATGTATAAATATATTATCCAATATTCTTCTTTCTTAGGTAAGGGGCAGGCACAGTTACTCAACTGTTTTCTGCAGGTGTTGAACCTGATGTGCAGAACCTGATGTGCAGAAAGGTTTGCTGAAAAATGACAAAAGGCATTAGAAGATGTATTTACAAGATCACTGACTCACAACAATAAAGTATCTTAGCATCTGCTGTGTGCTTGCTAAAACTAATCTCTGAGTGGTCTTGGTATTTCCTTAAATGGGTCATAGGTTCTTGGAGAGATATGTACATAATTAAGTTTGCTAAAGTTTAAACTGACAAATGCAGTACTAGAGGAGTAGGCTAATGTATTGCAGAAAAAATATAACACATTACAAAACTGGATTTTATCTTGTGTACACTGAGGAACACTTCACAGGCTTTTAAACAGAAAATAATCATATTTATGTTTTAGAAAGAACAATTGTGAATCAGTGTAGAACATATAGTATATTGTAATATATAATGTATTGGAAGAAGATGAAGCTAGATGTAGAAAGGTAAAATTACTGGTTAAATCAATCAAATCAGAGATAGAGCTAGACCTGGGCTCTGGAACTCCTGAACCAGTTGCTTGTATATTTTCTATCTCATATACACTTTTAAATTTAAATCATGTGTGTTGATATTGATTGGGAAGTGATCCTTAAAATTAACCAGCTTTCATTAAATAGGCTGCCAGGTTACTGTCAGAAAAAATAAAATAAAATAAATTAAATTAAATAAAATAGGGTCCTGAACTGAAACTTACACAGATCTATCATAGATCTAATATTTAAAAAATCAGTATTTTTGAAGATTATAGACTATATCTATATACACACAAATATATGTGAAACATATATATATATATGTATAAAAATTGAGTAGGTGAAAATTTGTGTATGGAGAAAACACCATCCATAAAGAAAAATCCTCATCACTAACATCATTTACCTAGGAAGCCTCTAATATACAAGTCAAAAGACAAATTAAAAATGCAGAAAATTAAAAAAAAATTTTTAGAGTTGATAGTTAAAATATCACTTTTATAATAATGAAACTAATTGAAAAGGAAACAATTGGCAAAAAATCCATGAAAATAAGGTCCACAGAAAATAATATTAAATTGTAAAAATATCTAAGAAGATGCTTGGCCTCGCTCAGAATATGAGAGATTATAAACCAAAATTTTACTGAGGTGTCAACATCATATACCGCTCTGCGAGCATGTGTGTCCCTGCTGGCAGGGAGCAGGGTGGGAGGAGCAGGAAATGGGAACCCTAAGATGCTGTGGATACGAATATAAACTGTCATCATCTCCAGAGAAGTGCTGTTCAAAGACAGCTTTCAATGTAACGAACACATGATAGCATCTTCTTTGAACTGGTAGTTTACCTTTAAGAATTTATATAAAGATATGCATAACTCTGTTATCATTAAAACCAGTACTGGTTGCATGAGAAAAAAAAAGTTTCAGTCCTGGGCACTTGTGACATGAGAAGGATCAGCGCATCACCACCCCACGCTGCGAGAGGACCTTGCTGTGACTTGGTGACCCTTTCCCAGCATGAATCAGAGCTCCATCCGTAGTGGTCTTGTGGTATTTAACACACACTGCAGACCCACAAAACCATCACTGTCTTGTAATCTTGTGCATTTCAAATGTGATTCACGAGTTAGAAAAAGATTAAGGACGATGCCACTGAGCCTGAAAACTTGTGTTAGTCCAGCAAAAGGCCAATGTCAGCCCAGTAAAATGTGAGTGTTCTGGGGAACTTTTATGAATTATTACTAACTATATTATTTCTTATGGGAAGAACTTGACTATACTAATTGGTTTTGGCCCTCTCCATGAGTTAAGGAACAAGGAACTATGAGTGATCAAGCATCATATACATGTATACTGAGCTTTCTTTGTAAAGTACCAAACTATTAGAGAATATCTACATACTCATAAAAAGGGACTGATTAGTGATAGACAATGAAGAAATACAAGAGTGGACTGATTATAAAGATCTCCACATTAGTTATGAAAAAAATTAGATGCAAAAAGGTGGATTTGTATCCTAGTATTTGTATAGTATGGAACAGAAAAGAGTAAGTATGAATGCCCTATTCAGAGTTATTCTGTAGATATTATCTATCATCTATCGATCTTTCTATCTTTAATACTTCCAGAATAATATAAAATAGTGATAACATTTATTCAATCTGAATAGAAAAATCAAATGTCCATGGTTTGAACCTACAGAAGTTAGTTTTCACTATGTATTTTTACTTTTGTACTAGTTTGGAATTTGTACCATGTGAATATATAACCTTCAGAAAAAATAATACTAAAGAAAAAGCTTAGTAAACCATCAAAAGTCCAAGGCAATCTGCATCATGAAAATATAGACTATCAAACCCAGGTTTTCTTCCCTTATCTAATTTCTTATTTAATCTGTGTTATCATTCCTTTTCACAAATGGGGAAATGGCATTGTGAATGTAAGTAACTTTTCCAAATTTCCTAGGTTGGAGGTAGAAATTAGATCTGGTTTCACAGTTCATTGATTTAGTCCTCTCTACGTTTCTACTTCAAATTCTTTGTTTCAAAAAAGTTTTATTTTTATTTATTTATCTTTTTAATATAATGAGCACTGCTAAGACATGTTGGGGCCTATTTCTATCCTGGACGGAACTTTCTGTTTTTGTTCTTCCTTTTTAGAGTTTTAGGGAGCTCAGGAATGAGGTTGACTCTAAACATACCTTAAAACACAGCCATGAGAGGGAAAGTCACATAGGTAACTTTCCCAAAGTCAGACTTCTGGTTGACACCCAGCTGGCAACTCCACTGCATGGCAACTCAGAAATACAGTAAGTCATTCATCCTTGGTGGAGAGGTCACGTTATTACAGGACACGTCGGGTGGAAGTGGCAGTAGAATACTCAAAGGACACCAGTAAAGCTGCTTTTGTCTATGCACCCTGTGGACATTATTAAGTTCTATTTTACTTTCAAGGAGAAAATCATGCTTGGTAATTATGTATCTGTTGCTTGTCAGTGCCTAAGAGACTCTCTGACAGAGAGGGTGCCAATTATATTGACAGATCCTACTCCTTGAATTCCACAGTGGCATGGCTTAGCCTTGGCCTCTCTCACCTGCTAAGAGCAGATCATTAGACCAGGTGGGGAGACATCATCAGGAAAGGTACACAGCCAACGTGGCAGAGAGGCCGGGTTTTCTTTTAATCATAGTCCTCCTTCCAACTGAGAAAGTTCCATAGACTAGACTCATGTAGAACAAGAAGTCTCAGAAGCACAAAGGTGTAAGAACACAAAGAAAGACCAAGGAAGGTTCCATGCTGGCCTCATTGAAATGAATTTGGCTCGGAGGCACATTTCCATTTCATGGTTTGGTCTTGTTGTTATTCTTTGATTTTATAATATAAGACTTCTTCTCTAGTAGGGTTCATTAAAGCATGGGTGTAAGTATGAAAAAAGCTAAGAATCTGATTCAGGTCTTGTGCCTTATAATTAGAGGCACTCATGATATTGATTTGGCTAAATAGCTGTGCCCAAATTAAAATAGCTACAAGAGGTTATTTTCTTCTTTCTGTAAGCAAATTAAATTTTAGAGTTAATATCTAGAGTTGATATTACAGATAGTTGAGTTAGATAGGCGTATTCTAGGTAGTCAGACAGGGATAGACACTTGAGGGTATCAGCACAAAAGATGAAAATACATCACAACTATGGCAAGAGGTGTGTTTTTTGGAGGCTGGGCCTCATAATAAAGATGGAATGACTAGTCCTCTTTACCTATCCAGGGGATAAGTTAATAAGCATCATCTGATTCAACAGTCCAGATAGACATCAGTCACCCTGGTGGTGACCAAGACCCCCTGATCCATCCCTGCCTAAAGAAAGTCTTTGTTCTTTCCATGTATACTTGCTAAGGGACCTGTTTCTACACTGGATCAGTATTACCTAAGTGGCTATATTTCTAAGTTATTAGTTTTGACCCATGTTGTACTCACCTTGTGATTTTGTTCTATAAATTTCCTTTGAGAAGTGGGCTCATTGGCAACCCATTTTGGGTATCCTCCTGTCTCTCAGGAACCACCTCACTCAATAAATACTTCCTACTCCTAACCTCCACTGTTCCTTAGTATACATTCTTTGCTGTGGGGGAACATAAACTTGGTGTAGCTGTCCCTAGCAAGTTGGGAGTTACATATTTCACCTATATCATTAATAAGGAGTAAATGGGCAATATTTTACCTGTGAGTGTGTTGTGCAGTCTTTCCATAGAAGGGACAAAAAACATCATTTCAGGTATTGCTAAAATGTTCAGATACATTCAGCCAACAATATCATATTAGGTTATTTTTCTTAAGTAAATATTTAGACAAAAATGGAAAGATACATGTGGAAAGATGTTCATAATGTTATTTCTAATTAAAACTTTGAATGCTGTAATATTAAAAAGAGAATTGGGAAAGTAAATGTTGAACTTAAAACTACGATGTTAATAAAAATGTATCAAAATAAGGAGATGTTTGCTTATTATGTAAGAAAGTCATTTAAAAACATTTGTAGTGCAATTCTATTTTTTGCATATGTGATATGCATGATGCAGGTATAATGTAAGAAAACAAAAAA
>PVJX010039792.1:0-15566 GCA_004027295.1 Dolichotis patagonum | reverse complement strand
GTTTTGGGTCCCACTGCCTCCCTATATAGAGCATCTCAATGGACCCTATTTCCTGATCTACTCTGCCTGTGTTTCTCTCTGTTAATATTTCAAGGCCATCTATACTAGAGATTACAGCCAATCTTCTCTGCCTTATTTCTGCTATTCTGTTTTTCTGCCATTGGTTGTCTATTTTTCTGTTCCACTCCACTGTCTGCCCTGTTCACTGAGGCCTTTCTGCCACTGTTCCTGAAATGCTCGTATTCTTGTTCTCTCTCTCTCTAAAATGTCCTTCAGTATTTTTTGTAGGGTTGGACTGGTGGTCACAAATTCTCCCAGTTCCTCTTTGTCATGGAAGCATCTTGCTTCTCCATTAATTTCTAGAGAGAGTTTTGCAGGATACATCAATCTGGGCTGGAGGTTGTTCTCCTTCAGGGTTTGAATTACTTCACTCCATTCTCTTCTTGATCTGATGGTCTGTGTCGAGAAGTCTGCCGTGATTTTGATGGGTTTTCCTTTATAGGTGATCTGTTTCTTTTCTCTGATGGCTTTTAATATTCTGTTCTTATATTGAATTTCTGGGATCTTGATTATTATGTGTCTGGGTGTAGCTCTGTTTTGGTTGTAGGTGGCTGGAGTTCTGTATGCTTCATACATCTCCATATCATTTCCTTTTTCTATGCTTGGGAAATTTTCCTTAATGATTTCTGTGAATAGCCTTTGCAATTCCTCTGTTTTGACTCCTGCTTCTTCATTCACATGCTTTATTCTTAAGATATAGATCCTCTTGTCATTCTCTAGCCTTCCAATTGTTACTGCCTGCTCCCTTGTCATTTTTAAGAGATCTTCCCTTTCATGATCACACATTACAAGCCTGTGTTCAATTTTTGATAGTATATCTTTGGTTTCTTGCAAGCAGTTTTGCCAGCTTTCTATCGAGTCATTAGTTTCCTGATAATCTCTTTGAATTTGCTTCATGAATTCTAGGTTTTTCTTGTTTTCTTCATTAAACATTTCTCTCCTTTTGTGTTCCTCCATTCTTCTGTCTGTGTCTTATTGAGAGCTGCCCAGCTTTTCTTTTATTAATCTACTTATCTCTTGTTTAATTTGAATTAATATTTCAGTTTTGATCCTGCTTACGAGGTCCTGAAGATATCTCTTTATGTCTGCTACCGCTGTGTTTGATGTTGCATGTTTGCTGCCCTCAATCTCTTTTGTATTTACCTCTCCTGGATCAATGTACTCAGGGTTGGGGCTGGAGGTTTTTTCTTATTTTTCTCTCTTGCCATGTTTTTGGTTCCTTCCATACAAATGTACAGTGTAATTCCCAGCCCCTTTTCTTGCTGGTTAAGACTCCTCTGGAGCACACAGGCTAGGGGCTTCTGCCCTCTGTCAGCCGCTATCAGAGAGTGAAGGTCAAGCAAGCACAGTGTGCGCTGGCTCCTCTCCTCTGGGACAGTCAACCTTTGCAGGCCTTCAGTGCGTCAGTGTGTGGCTGTGCTCAGAGAATTAGTTTGTAGCAACTCACTGGGTCCCAGCCAGGGGCATGGCCCATTCCAAACAGATTCCACCAATCCGCTTGGTGAGGGGAGCAACCAACTGAAGCCACTTCCTTATGGAGTTAAGGCTGCCCTGCCCAAATCCAATGTCCTCCAGTCGGTTTCCCCTTTCCCGTGGGGGAGGGGTCTTATTCCCATCACTCACCGTGTGTTGATGCCGGTCCCTGAGAACTGCTGGGCTCCCAGACCTCCAACTTCAGCGCGGCTGCGGTGCAAATTCACGGTGCCTCTGGGTGGGTCGTGTGCAGGGCTGGGTCTGGGCAAGCCGCACGCAGGGCTGTTCAGCTCCATGCTCCGGCTGCTCAAGCCAGTCGCATCAGTGCAGTTCAGTCAGTCAGGTCGCTCTCAGGCAGGAATTCAGGCAGCTCGAGGAGGGCGCTGTGCTTGCTGATCTTAGCTTCACTAATGGTAGCCCCAGGACCTCATATTTGAGCGGTTTTTTAAACTTTAGTTTCTTCCTGGGTTGAGAGAGTCCATCTCTCTCTGTTTGGGCCTCTCCAGGGTGTTAAATTCTGGCATTTAAGCTGTCTATCTCAGAGAGGATCTTTCTCCTGCTACCTACTGGTCCACCATCTTTGGAAACTCATGTAAATTATTTCTAATATTCAGTATTTCAAATAATTTTTGGTAGCTGTAAATATTTGGTAGCTAATATTTTTTTGAAAAATACTGTTTCCTAGGATAGATTTATAGACATTTCCTCTGATATGTAAAGTGTGAAAATTGAATGTTGAATAGATGTTTCCTTTTGTTTCACTGCCACATTTCCTTATTTAGCACACTTACAAACACAGACATGTAAAATTTCCTTTTCAATTCAAAATAGGTGATACAGATTCTTCTACTTTTCTTTAATTCCTTCTTGATCCTGTTTTTCTTGCCTCTTTCCTGGATGGTTTGCATTTTTGCACAGATCCAGTGATTGCTGCTGTCCCTGCCAATGGCCATACTCACACTGGTTTTTCAGTATTGTTGCATTTTTCATTTTAACTTCATTATAACTTGAACTAAATAACTGTGGTCTCTCTTCTCACAGACGGTTGTATGAAATACTGCCCATCTTTCTGTGATTTGAACAGCACCTGGAGCTCTTTGTCAGGACAGTATTAAAACCATAAATATTGCAGCATCTGCTGGTGCTCAGGGGGATGCAGGAGGAGGGAGGCAAACCCGGCAACACAGACACAAGCTCACATAGGAACAGGCAGTCTTGGGAGGCGGGTTCTCATCCATTTTTCATCAGTATATATTGGGCAACTTAATGTGCTTGGCATTGGGTTAAGATGGACATCTTGCAGGTACACTGCTTCTAAGGACTTGATAAATTCTGAGGGCATAGAGAAATGACAACAAATACAGTACTGCACAGCAGAGGTTTTAAGGTAAAACCGAGAAAGGAGTATTTAGCCTTATCTTGGGATGAGTAAAAAAAATACTTCCTTCAAGCAGGTGGCATCAGAATTGACTTTTGCAGGATAAATAGAAATGTTCCTGGGATAAGATGCAAAGGGTGTTTGAAATGTTTAAAGGAATTTCAGGCAAAGGCATGGCTAAAGCAAAAGTATGAAGATAAATACTTTTCTCGAGAAAACTAAAGTACATGATAGCTTCCAGTAAGAGATTAGATAAGAGGCAAAGATAGGAATAAAATCACACACACACACACACACACAGACATATGTGTGTGTGTGTGTGTGTGTGTGTGTGTGTGTATATAATTTTTTCCCCTAAAGAATGTGTGCTTTGTTCTGGAGTATGGAGAACATTGAATCTTTTAAAAATAAAGATGTTTCACAATCAGTTTTACATTTCCACCACATAGTTTTGAATACCATGTGGATTGGAGGAAAGAGGACCAGAATTAGTTCATTTATATAACTACTTTAATAGTCTCACTAAGGGGAAAAACATAAGGAGGCCTCTGGTAAGTGTGTTATGTTTTCATTCTGCTTGATTTTTTTCTGTTGAAGGTTTATCAGATATGACTGTGTTAATCCAACCTATGAAATAAATGAATTCAGTAAGTTTCTATTGATCATCACGTAAGTGCATGGTTTCACGTAAATTTTTTTCCTGAGTTTAAAATAGGTGCAATTCATGGGTTGTCTATTTTGAAAATTTATGGAACATGGTGGAATAACAAGCAACAAACAAACATTTTAGAAATTATTTTGTCTCCAAGCAGCTCAGCATAATTGAGAAAAGTAAAGCATATTCACACACATACAAAAAAACATGGCAGTTATATTGCACTGTATTAATTTGTTAAATGCAATTAGAGAAAAACATGAAGTGGCCCAGAGACTGCTGTGATAGGTCATGTGAGAGAAGATCAGTCAGGCCTTTTAGATTGTTAGAGTCAAACTGCAATGAGGGAGGTTTTTGTTTTGTTTTTGTTTTTTTTTTTGGCTTGTTTTTGCTTTTGTCTTTCAGTTCTGGAAATTGAACCCAGGACCCTTGTCCTGAGCCACATCTTCAGTCCCCTTTTCCCTACTTTTTAAAATTTAAAATTTTAAGATAAGTTTTCACTAAGTCTCTGCTCAAAAGTGTGATTCTCCTGCCTCAGCCTTCCAGAGTGCTGGGATTATACTCATGTACTACCACAACTGGTAAGAGAGAGTTTTTAATCGGCTGAAGCTGTGACCACAGTGATGTCTGGGAGGCCTTGGGTGGCCTTTCCTCCATCCAGGCTTTTACGTGTATGTTCAAATGCTAGGTTCCAAGTAAAACTTGCAAAGTTCCAGCACTGTGTCTGCCTTCATGCTGCAGTCTCCAGAATCAAGGCTTAGGAACAAGACAAAATGAAGGGCATGTGTTAGGAAGTGTTTTCAGGAAAATTCGGTGTTGGAAGGAGGCCCAGGAAAGGACAGAATCCAGGGAGGTGAACTTCATCTGGACCCCGCGGAGAGGGGTGTCCAGGTCAAGAAGAGGACCATTTCCCTACCGGCCATGGGTCAGGGTCCTTGTGGGTGTGTCAATGGCCGGGCAAGGCAGGCAGCAGCTGCCCTGGGTGCCCCTCAAACTGAAGGCAGGAGAGAGCGCAGAGAAGCTGGAGGACCCAAAGGGGCAAGCAGGCCTCAAGGGTGTCCATGTCACCTCCCACCTCCTGTCACTGTCTATGGGGCTTCTGTGCTGCATAGTGTTGGAGGCCTGCTGCATACAGAGACCCCTGCAGGAGACCTGTTGCTTCATCTCTTCTCAGTCACCATTTACTTTTTACTCCTCAAGATGAACATGAATGTTGTATGAAAGTGTAGACCCCCAAGGAATCCTAGCTTTTTTAAACTGCAGCAAATTCTCTGCTAAGTAAAATTGACTTATATTCAAGACAGACTTGTAAGAGTGAACTTTTTTTAAATGCTGTTGTCTTAGTTACTTTTTACTCATCACTGAGACAAAATACCTGATGCCCAAAGTCGGGAAAGGAAAGGTTTATTTCTTACAGTTTTTGGAGGTTTCAGTGCATACTCAGTTGGCTCCAAGGCAGGGTGGCATGGTGGGGCCACAGTTCATGGCAGCTGCAAACAGCAAGGCAGAAACTGGCAAAAGAGAGAGACACACCTTCTTCCTGCCATTACATCACATCCTGGCTCCACCCCTAGGAGGGTGTAGCACTGACACCATCAATCCAAGCACTAGACAATGAACCAATCACAAATGCACAATGCAAATACATGAGGCCTGGGGGCCACCGACGTAAACCGTGACAGCTGTCATTATTTCTAACTGGAGATTTATGCAATGCTAAAGTAATGTCTTGTTTCATAGATGAGGTCTTTTTTGCCGAAGTTTTCCAAAATTGTTTTCGGAATTTTCAGAGTAAAATTAGATAGGAATTGCATTGGTAAAAATTGTGACTCCACAATAGAAGTGTGTTAAAAAAAATAGAACTTGGTTTATAATTCACTAATTTAATTAAATAATTCATTTCCATGGAAGCTGAAGTGAAAGTCCACATCTATGTGTGCACACATGAACATTACTCTGTGAAGAAGTGCATGTGCCATTTCTTATTTTCTCATTTTTAACGCTGAATTGATTACTTCTTCACCAGTTTTCAAATGTCATACTTCAGAAATGCTACTTGTTTGTTTTCTATGAAATCAACTGGAAATGTAAAAGATATATAATGAAATAGATACTAAAATAAATATAGTTAGGACTCAAGAATTGTTCCTTCTGAGTCTTTACATCAATACTTATTCAGTAATCCTTGGAGAATGAACGAGTGTGGAAGGAAGGAGGGAAGAAGAGATGGAATTTTACACATCCGGCATGTAATCATCAGTTTGCTTGAGTCTCTCCCCCACCCGGCCCCGCACAGAGGGGCCCTCACTCCTTTCCTGCACGCAGCCCACCACCCGCTGTCAGGGACAAGCTGCCTCCTGCTTCCTGCCTCTCTTTCTGGATGCAGCAAGTCTGTTTTGGGCTGTTTGTCTGTGGAAACTTCCTCTTTTCCTTCCACTTGGAAAACAATCTGATGGATGATTTCATACTAATATGTTCATACTCGAAAGAAATGAAAATGTTTATATTGATCTGGATAAGGACAAACACAGAAACTGATTTCTACTTATAGAATGTAAGGCATCAGAAAGTAGAACAGTGGAGAGCTGGGGCTTCCTTGGTCATATCTTCTTTTGTCTTTTGGGGGGAGGGGGACTGGGAATCAGACTCAGCCTGGGTCTTGTCTCCATGGCAGGTGAAAGGGCAGCTCTGGGTATCTCTGCAGCCCCATCCGAGGGACAAGCAAGGGAGGAAGTAGCTTGCTGACCTCTGCTGCTCACCAGGTGACTTACCTGTGGCAACTAAATGTGTTAGTGTATGTCATGCATTTATTGCTAACGTATAGCAAGGACTCATTCAAAGTTTATTATATTACTTTGAAAATGCACTTATACTTTTCAAGTACAGAAGACAAAATGCTTAATGGAAACTGTGGGATTTAAGCTACTCTCTGATAGGAAAAAATTAATATTTTGAAATTTATTTATTTATAAGAGCAGAAAATATTAGTTGAGAGAAAGAAAGCATCCATCTGAGGAGCAGAAAGGGTCCGAGTGGGTTGCCAAAGACTGTGCCTTTTCTAGGGACTTTTATAGAGTAAAATAAAAGGTGAGACAGGTTTATGGTGGGTAAAAAGGGAACTCATGAGGTGGGCATGAGGTGAGACAGAACTACAGTCAACCGATAAGATTAATTGCTTAAATTGATTAAATTAGGGACAAATGAGGAAGTGGGCATGCTTACAGAGCAATGACTCTTCCTGTAGGGGGTTGGGATGGTGACTCCTGGCTTCTTCAGGGTGATAGAGACCCATTTAGATTATCAATTCCTGATGCTTACCCTTGGGAAGTATGGGTTGCATTTGATTTATCTTTTGTCTTGAGGTCTGGCCCACAGCAGAGGTGACTGTCTCCCCCGCAGTTGCAAGGTATCTCATCTTCTGCACTGGCTCCTTTGAGGGCCCAGCCCTGTCTGACTGCCTTAGTATTTCTAACTCAACTGCCTGTAACAATCCCCCCTCTGAAGAAGTAACCTGAACTACCATGAGGGAGTAATAGGTGATGACCTATCTGGTTTCTTCAGGCTGCAGGAGGTCATAGGTGTTGATTGGCCATCAAGGATACTCTATAGAAGGTCTATCAAAGGCCCTTGATAGAAACCAGGTATTTTTATCTTGGGTAGGTGTATAGCTTTAAGTCTGGAGGAGAGAAAAAAACAATTACATATGCATGGGCTAAATAATAGAATCAGTAAGATAATTCTGAGTACAGTTAACAAAGATTTCTACTAAGAGGAGCTGGTAGTGTGTTCCCATAAAGAGGATAAGTACAGGGTCCAGAGAATTTAGGGTCTGACATGTCACTGATTTGTCATCTAATATCTTGAACAGCTATTGAGATATTAGAAGAAGGACTAGGAATGTATACACAACATTTAATTTTTACAATTGCACAAGTATCCCCTGTGCTGCTGTTAGAATGTCTAATGCCGTCTGATTTTGGAAGACAACCTGTTTCATTAATTTTACTTTTTTATTTAGGAGAGAGAGACCAGGCCTCAATATGTGTCACATAATCTTTTTCTGGACAAGATCTGGTGGATCCCAGTAAAAATAATCTAAAAGGAATCTAGCATATTTGTTATTGGTTTTGGGGTTTGCCATCCTTTAGGCAAGAACAAATTTCAATCAAAGCATGCATAATCATGGTATGTATACAAAGACATGTATAATCAAAGCATGAGCATTAGAACTAATGTTTTTAATTCTAATATCAAGTGTTACTATTTAGATACCTTTTTCTATTAAAAATCTACTACGCAGAAAAATTCATTAAATTCACTGAATTTGAGATACAAAGTATTAACATTTTTAATACAAAACGAACCAGTGCTCTTGGGCTGCATTGTCATCTTGGTGTCATCTTATGCAGGACTTTAAAAATGTACCATTTACAATTCTTATATCCCATTAAGCTTTGGGGGGGGAGGTGTGTGGGAAAAAGTGCAGCAAAAAGGGCTTTGAATCGCAAACCCGCCCAAGCTGTGTGGGAAGTCAAGGTGCTTCATCAGCTGCAGCGCATTTTGGATATATTGCAAATATGTGTTTTCTGGGCTGAGTTTCTGCTTGCCATCTGCGGCTGCCCACCTGACTGTAGTTACTTCTTTTTTTTCAATTAAACAAGTGGCCTTGCCTGGCCTACCTTCATGATGGCTTTGTCAGGCGCATTTTATCTCTCGACTGTAGCTCTCCTGCTTCCAGCTTATCTGTCACTTTCAGTCAAGCAACCTTTTAGTTCATTTTTTATCTTGTTTGGTTCCATTACCTCTTATCTGTACTTGAAATGACGGGCAGAAAGTGGCAAAACATGAGAGGAGCTTTGTAAACATTGCCGATTTTTCTAACGGGTGGCCTTGCTGCTTCTGATTGGAGCTGGTGAGGCCCTGACTGCACAAAATGTGGGCCCAGTCCTAGCCTTCTTCTTATACCGGTGTCCTTGGGCTCCTGTAACAGAGTGCCACCATCTGGGCGGTTTATCCAGCCGAATGTCTTGTCTCCCACGGTGGAGGCTGAAAATCTCAGAGGAAGGATCAGCATAGGAGAGTGCTTCCCACAACCATGCCAGGTTCTGGCTTCCAGAAGCAGCACTTGATCTCTGCCTCCATCCATTTTGCTTTTTGTTTCGTACTGGAGATTGAGCCTAGGGCTGGGCGCATGTGAGGTGAGTGTCCTTCCATTGGTCTGCATCCCTAGCTCTGGTTTAAATTTTTTTTTGAGATAGGGCTTGCTAAATTTCCCAGACTGGCCAAGTGACTGGGATCTCAGGTGTGTGCCTTCATCTCCATACGGTGACCTCCCTGAATGCATATCTACATCCTAACTTCCCATTTTCATAAGGACACCAGTCACAGTGGAATAGATCCCCCTTACCGTAGTATGATGCTGTCTCAGCTATGCCTCTGTAAAAGCCCGACTTCTATCTTAGTCACATCCTGAGGTTCTGGGGATGGAACTTTGCCATGTGAATTTTGGGAACACATTCAATTCAACACTTCTTGATTTGGTCATGGAATACAGTCCTTTTGGGAGCAATGTTGTCCCCACTTCTGTTGCCTTCTACCTTGGTGATGAATGGCAGGCAGGGGTTGGCGTGTACAGATCCACGAACGTAGACCTGCTCTAGGTTTCAAGCTTCTATTTGCTTCTGTGTCTGACCTTCTGGAAGGTGCTTGACACCTCAGTTCAGGGTCCACCACAGCTGACACCTTCACTGTTTGTCTGTCACAGGCAGAACTATGAGGAAGAAGTCACTTGGAGAAATTTAGTCTTTCGTGTGTTCCTTCTTATGCCCCTCAGTCCACTCTCGTCCTCTGTGTCTTAGAACTTCCAAAGCGCTCCTTGGGGACTGGCAGACACATGCAAGGCCCTGGGTCAGATCCTCAGCACTGAACGGAGATGTACAAATGCTCCTTCAATACTTCCTGTACTTTGCTGCCTTCTTGTTATTCAGAATTAGTTTCTTTTGCCTGCTTATATTTGGGAGCTTATTTCGAGTTATATTAAAATATTTCCTTAGTCATCATGCAGTCAACATTTTATTGTGTATTTGTCTGGCCTCCTATTAAGAGTGTTAGAAAAGTTCTCTGTGGAGCATTGTCAGTGTCCCGGCACTGTTGGGAATACATGAAGCTATTAGCGTTAGCACTTATTAGCAGACGTGGTAACAGTGGTCCTGAAGGTGAATTAGGGAAATTCTGAGCTGCTTAATTTTTAGCTCATTTTAAACATCATGAGAACAGGTTTCTGTCTCATGTATTAGAAACCATGGGGAGAAGTGTGACAGAGCGGGAACTAGTGATTTGCACTTCACTTGCCCAGCAGAGGTGTTTGATAAGTAAGAGTAGACAGAGTCACCCAAGGAGAGCCCAGCACCATTTGAAAGAGCCAGTGAGAAAGAGTGCCAAGACTGAAGGAGGGCATGGAGGGAGGGAGTAGAGAAGAGAGGGGAGCTGAAAAGTGCAATGGCACAGAAGCACAGCAGCGGAGCATTTCAGGGGAGGCCTACTGTTGAAGGAGACGGTGCCTGTGGGTGACACTTGTTGTGTTTGGCAAATGGCGGAAGTGAATGCTTGTATGATACACTTGTGAGAAACAAAGACAGAGTCGGGGAGAGCCACTCCTTCCAGAATTTTGAAGAAAGCAAGAGGGCTGGATGGCATCACAGTTGCCTCTCAGCAGTGATGAGTCTCATGCAGATGTGAGGGAAAAGCCAAGGCTGAAGAGAGGAGAGAGTACAGAGATGGTGGCATCCTGGCATGAAAATGCAGGGGCTCCTGGGCCACTTAGCCACTTAGTGACAACTTGTCCCAAGAAAGGAGGCACTGGGGCTGCTGTCAGCACAAGGGCTCTGAGTTCAATCCCCAGGGATGAAGCAAACTAATAAATAAATATGCATGGCCTTTAAGTCATTAAAGTAAAGTGAATTAGTTTGAGTTCAGGTTCTGCTCTTTTTCTTTTTTTGAGAATTCACAAATCCAAATTTCATTTTTTATTTTTAGTGTGAGAATATAATTTTTTATTTTGTAACACATAATGAATATATTCATTATGGGTAGGTGATACATATACATATCATGAAAGACATCACTTTTGTTTATTTTTTATTTTAGTAGTACATGTGTGTAGTAGAAAACATTTACATTCTTTGTGTGAAGTTGGTACATTTACATAACACATTTGAATTCTTTTTTTACCTCCTTTTCCTTCTCTCCCTGCCCCATCCACCCATCCCTTGACCCTCTTCCTCTTTGGTTTTTGTTTAGTGCATGCTTGCAGTCCTTGTGTGTTGCTGGTGCATGTGCAGAACGCATCCCAATTCCTTTTTCCCCCCTTTTCCCCTCTCCTTTCTCTCTCTTTCTCTACCTCTTGATCCCCTTCCACTTTGAGAAAGATCTATCTCCCTACTTCCTTTTACCTATCTTTTATTTTGCTTTTTATTTTTGCTTTGACTTTCTTATATAAAAAAATCCATGAAATACATAAGCTGTGTGTCTGATTTACTTCACTTAACATTACAGCCTCATGGTGCATCTAGTTTCCTACAAACGACTCAAGTTTATCTTTCTTTATGGCAGAGTAGTACTCCACTGTGGTTCTGCCATTTTGCAGCACAGCCCCTGAAGAAAGTTATTTAGATTTTTGTTTTTGTTTTTCTTATCCATTAAACAGTTTCATACGGATAGGAGGGTGAGAGACTGAGTGTGTGGTACACCTTTCAGAAAACAGCTGTCCTCATTTCACTTAGTTCTGTGACTTATCAAAGTTTATTGCACAACAGACATTTGCAAACTTTTAGACATTTCAGATATACATATAAATCAATATATATATGTATATATATTTGCATATGTGTGTGTGTGTGTGGTAGAAAGAATAGTGTCATGATGTGCTTACAGTCTGACCAATGATTAAGTCCGCAAATACCTTATTTTTCCTTAGTTCTCCTACCTCTGTCCATCCCTGGGCTTCTCTCCAAGGAGTAGGTTTGGGTGACAGGCAAAGAAAGCTCCCGTGAGGGAGGGAGGCAGCATCCTGAGGAAGGAAGAGGAAAAGGTTGTTGTGAGTGAGAGCTCTGGCCAGACCTCAAAGTTGTGTGTAAGGCTTTCCTGCCTCTTTGGAGGGTCTGGGTGGTGCCCTAAAAGCTTTCCATTTCTTTTATGTTCTTTCATTTTCCCAACACAGTCTTCCAGTGTCTGATTTAGGCTTTATGTTTGCACCCAATTTCGCTCTTTTCTCAGATTTTTCTTTCCCCATTTTAGTTGTTATTTTGCCTTGTCATTCCCTTAAGCCTTGTTTTTCTTGTTGCTTTCCCCATTTCTTATGGATTTTCTTCTCTTCCTTCCCTTTCATGTTGGCTCGTACCTGAGAGATGAAATGGTTTCTCTGTGTGTGTTGTGTGGATGACAGTGTTCATGCTGGTGTGGAGTTGTGTGCTAAATGGACTGAAAAAAGAGGTGTCTGTAGCTTGACTGTACAAAACATTTTGACATCCAGAACTGAAGTGGCTTTTGGTGAGGTGAAACTATTTCGTGTATAGGGTTGTAATTTAATGTAATAGCAAATATTACTATGTTGCACACTTACTTTCACTCCTTTGCAAATGTGCTGCTTTTCCTTTTTTCTCCATCCTTTATTGTCATTATTATTATTGTAAGTTCAGACAGTAGTCCCTATCAGTCTTGTCGCAAATTGTTATGTAAACTGATAACACATGCTGTTTTACATTCTGTATTTTCCTATTGCCCAGAAGCTCTGTGACATCATTATTACCCAGCAAAGCTATGGGATGAGGAAGAGCCGTGGTCACTGATGAACAGGTCCACTTGCTCTGGGCTATTTCAATTTTGGAAAATAAATCCTCAAAATTTATTATTTACATTAGGTCCAAAAACTCTTTAGTCTCAAGATCTTTTTATATTTTTGAACATTATTGAGATCTCTAAGAGCATTTGCTTCTGTGGATTATGTCTGTTATATTTACTGTACATATTTAATGTCGATCACAATGTGAAGCACAGGAATTCTTTTAACAAATGAGCATATAGTTCTTGTAAGCATATGAACACTCATGGGAGGGAAGGTCATGGGGAAGTCCGAGTGTGATGTGGGGGTTTCCAGTCTCACTCTGTGATGCCAGAGACGCGTGTCTAAACTAACCTTAGCCATGTAAGGAAGGAGGATGAGGCGGATTTGTCTATGTTCCTACTCACCAAAACTGGAGGGAGAAGCACAAGAATTTTTAGCTGGTATCTGAGAAACTGAGGGGCCGCTTGGAGCATCTTTGCTGCACTTGTGAATGTTTAGGACTGAGGATAGGGAATCACATGTTAATTTTCCTTTTAAAATAGGTTTGACTTTCCAGGTCCTCAAAAGGGATACAGGGATCATCTGGGGCCCCACTATCAAAGCTGCTAGTTTAGACATTTGGTGACAGATACTGAGTTTGCTGGAAACTCTAGAAGCAGTACTGGACTGTGGGAGAATATTGAGGTCCCCTTCTTTTTGCTAGACATCCATACCACATGTGGTTATCTACCAACGCACAACACAGCCACACACATGTGAAGATGAACTTATGCATAAATTCAGTGAAAATGATTTGGTATCTTTTTTACGACCTTTAAAATTTTAATATGACTTAGTGAGTCATCATCTCAGGATTGCTGCAGAGTTCTCCTGTGAAATTTAAACTCAAACCATCATTACCAAGAAAATCACCAGGGCTGTGGTTATGTTTCTATTATCTGATTAACGAAGTAACACTTAAAGGCTGTGTGCAAACAGCATATTCTTTGTACTATTAATCTGCCAGCCTTTCAAAACCTCCTTGCTTTTACAGAAATGTGATATTATTCACAATTGATGAAACTCCATTCATCAATATCACCCAGCATTTTGGTAGAACTTTCTGAGTAGCTTCTAACCTTGTTTAGACATTTGGCCCCATAAGTCTAATCATTTGCTTCTTCTTTTCAGACAGTTTTGAGACAGAATCACGGACTCATAGTGAAGTGGTCTCAAGCCCTGGTCATGTGACACTCACCTATGAGCTTCAGATGAACTGGACGGTCCAACAAGTCACATGGGAGAAGATCCAGCCGCATCAGATAGATCTCTTGATACACTGCAATCTGTCCAGAGGGACGAATTGGTCCAGGTACAGAAAACAAATAGTGACCAACTGCTCGCAGGGCATCAGAAGCACCTTCATTATCATCCCCAATGCTACTGCCTCCGACTCCGGGTTTTACCGCTGCCGCGTTACGTTTAGCACTGGAGGAAATGAAACTTTCCTGATAAGACTGACTGTTACTACTGACGGTGAGTGAGCCTGGGATGTTGTCTGGGCACACTAGCTTATACATGTAATCCTGGTTTTCTGGGAGGCTGAGGCAGGTGGATTGCAAGTTTTAATCCTGGTTGAGCAATTTAGCAAGATCTTGTCTCAAAAGAAAACAAAAAATTAAATAGTGCTGGTGATACAGCTCAGTGCTGGAATGTCCAGGTTTGAGTCCAGTAACATCAAAGCCAAAGCAAACCCAACCCAGCCCAACCAAACCAAACCAATCAAATGAATGACAACGGCAACAGTAAGAACAAGACTAACCCCTATCGATTGGTCTTTGTTCTTTTTATTTGTGGTAAACACATTCATTTAATGAAACAGTATTATTTCACAGTATTTTTAATGATTTGACATAGGGTATTAGCCATCATTAAATTTTAGAATTTAACGTTCCATCCAGTAGAGAATATTTTCTCTTTTCTTATGTTACATTCCTGACATTTTAAAAAATAAGTAAAAGCATGTGGCATTACCAGCCTGTGTGTTTCAGCTGTGCACCTCCCGCTCAGTTACGTTAACATTGTTGGTGGTGCTGACAAGTCCCGTGGTCCCTAGCAGTAACAAGGCAGTGCTAGACTCGAGCACGTGACAGTCTGCAGTTGACCAGAATCCCGCTGCTGTGTGGTGGTGTGGTTGCTACTTTGCCAGATCGGACAGTGGCTGCAGCTGTTTTTAGAGGAGCAGAGAATCACTCGCCTTGATGCTAACAAAACCGACCCTCAGGGCCTCTGTGTAAGCAGAACCCTTCAGAGAGCTGCGTTCACTTTGTATTTGTCATCGCGAAACCCTGAGTTTTGTAAGCACCAGGCTGCTCAATACCTGGAGAGATAGAAAAAGGAGACTTTTCTTTCACTTAGGAAAGTACAAATACACATCGGCCCACATAACGTCTAGGTGGAGGCCTGCATTACCGCTTCGTGAGAGGAGGTCAGTCTCGGGAAATGTAGCTCTGCCCTGGGTCAGCTTTCTCAGTGCTGAGAAACATGTCCCACAAAATAGTTTACTTTTTATCAGTAATACAATTTTTATTTTACTTCACTCACTCTGTCCTGCCCCCCTCCTTCCTTCATTCCTTTCCTCTTTTTTCCTCCATGTTCTGTTAGCCAGTTCCCTTCCTTGGCTTCCAGTTAGACTTTTATTTTTTAGGCAGGGTATCACTGCGTAATCCAGATTGGCCTTGAACTTGAGATCCTTCGGTTTCAGTCACCCAGCTGTTGGAGTTAGAAGTGGCCCCACCACACCGGCTTTGGTATAGAACCAAGTCTTCCTAGGCTTTGGCTGCTTCTTTCTAGCCTCTGTTTATACTGTTGACTGGTATTTCTTCCAGCATTGAAAATGAAGAATGTTTCTTATACTAGAGTACATGTGTATGAGTTCAAACTGTTTCAGCCATTAACATGATCTCCAGTTGCATCTATATATCTACAGGAGCCTTGAGATTATTCTACTTTATAGCTGGGTAGCTTTCCACTGTATGAAAATATCATATTTTTCTTATCCATTTTGCAGTTGATGGGCAAGTCTCTTGCTTTTCTTTTCTTTTCTTTTCTTTTCTTTTCTTTTCTTTTCTTTTCTTTCTTTTTTTGTCTCCTGTCACATGGAACAATTGTTTTCTCTC
>PVJX010039791.1:0-15561 GCA_004027295.1 Dolichotis patagonum | reverse complement strand
TTCACTCTGCTGGAAACCTCTTTTGACATGCAGAAACTCTTTAATAAGATGTGGTCCCAGTTATTGATTCTGGGAAGTACTTCCCGTGTACTTTGGTTCTTGTTCATGAATTCTCTTCCTACCCCTATATCTTTGAGGTTTTTACCTACTTTGTCTTCCAGTAGTTTTAGTGTTTCTGTTTTAATATTTAGATCTTTGAGCTCTGCTGCTTTTTGTGATGCCTTCAGGCCATCTTTTCTATGCTCTTGTTCTCAGCAATCAGTGATTTCTTTGCTCTGTCTTTGCAGTCCACAACTTTACTTGGGCTTCCTTTCTGGCTTTACTCATAGCATTTTAAATCATTCTGCTGGGCTCTTTGCTGTTGATTCTCAACATAGATTTGACTAAAATCAGCCATGTCACAGCCTCAACACTAGACTGTCTTGAAATTTCTTCTGCAGAATTAGTATACTGCCCTTAATCTCAGTCTCAGGCAAAGTATCTGGATGTGAGCTAAATACAGACAAATTTTCTACCAACATACATATATTGTGTTGGCTGAATCCAGCAGCTAATACCATCCTTCTTCCCAGCAGAAACTTCCCAAGCCAGGTCTTTGGCATTTTTCTGGTCTTCTGAGCTCTGACCAGAATCTCCCATATAGTACAGCCTCAGTAGTTCCACCTCTACTTTTTCAGTAGGCACCTGTTTACCTTTTGTAACTCTTCTCCTTCCCATAAACCAATTCCAAAGGCTCACTGCCAGGTAGTATAACAGCAACAACTCACTTCTCTGTTATCAAATTCTGCCTTAGTTACTTTTCTCTCATTGCCGAGACAAAATACCCAACACCCAAAGTTAAAGGAAGAAAGATTTATTTAGCTCATAGTTTATAGAGCTTTCACTCTATAATCAGCTGGCTCCAATGCAGGGTGGCACGTGTTAGAGGGGCAACAGTTCATAATTAAGAAAGTCAGCAAAGGCAATGAGAGGGAGTTAAGCCCCTTTCTGTCCTTTACGTTGTATCCAGTCTACTGGGGATCACGATGGTGTCAATCTAATCAGTAAACTGATCTAGCAATCACCTACCCTTAATCCTAGCATCCTTAATCACAGCATTGAACCACCATAAATCATACACGCTAGATTCAGCCACCTCTTAGAAAGCGCCGTCTAACACTGCATTAGGCTTTGAGGGGACATTTAGACAGAACCTATAACATCCCCTTTTTATTATCATTTCATGGTGCTGGGGATGGCTGACCTTATTATTATTATTCCTTATTATTAAAGAAGTGACCATTTATTTTTGTTCATAGAGAAATTAAAAACTACAGAAGAAAACAAAAAAAATGCCTATAATGCCTCTCTTTATTAACAAAGTTGATTACAGATAATAATTTACCTTTCAAATATATGTGTATTGCATTTGTAATATCTGCTGCTTTACAGATATTTGTTTTTAAATTTACAAATTTATGTTTATGGAATTCATATTATTTCATAGTTGGTTCTTTTCACTTAATTGTGCTTCATGTCTACCAGTAGACATGTCTTTTACACTGTGTGTTTAGTTGAATACCTTTCTTTTTAATTTTATTTTAAAGGAAATAAAAACAAAATAAAACAGAATAAAGCCAATCAAAACAAGACAGTGTGGGTGACATAGGATTTCAAAACAAGGTAATAGAAAATCAACAATGATTACCATAATTCC
This sequence comes from Dolichotis patagonum, assembly GCA_004027295.1. NCBI lineage: Eukaryota > Metazoa > Chordata > Mammalia > Rodentia > Caviidae > Dolichotis > Dolichotis patagonum. The sequence continues at coordinate 13,865 of PVJX010039791.1, read as the reverse complement.
TCTTGTTGTCTTCAAAATAGCTGCCCATACCTTCAGATATAGTGAAATCAAAACAGAAACAGAATAGAACCAATAAAAATAAAACAATGAATGCATTACAGGACTTCAAAACAAGTTAATAGTAAATCCAAAATGGCTACCATGATATATCTTACTATCTTCGAAATAGCTACAACAAAATCAAACAAGATAAATCAGGATAAAACCTAACCCCCCACCAAAAAAAAAAACAAGGAGAATGATACAGATTTTCAAAACAAGATAATGGGGAATTAACAATGGCCAGCACCTTTAGAAGGAGATCCCCCATAGATGCTACATTGCGTATTGTTATCCTCTTGAATAGATGATTAGATTACCAATTTTAGGCCTGCAAAGTCAGTGAAACACTAAGCACTGCAAGCATTAAGTTGTATTTTACCTCATTAGCTGTCATTGCAGCCTGTGTTTCTCCGGATTAGCTGGTCATTTACGGGATTAGGGGTTGGAACATTGTCTCTTCTTGTCTCCTTGCCCACATGCTGGAAGGAGCTGGTGTCTGGCTCTCCCTGTCAGCCTGCACATGGCACCAACTCACAGGAGGTCTTAGCTTCTTGATGACTTCTTAGTCTCCTTCACTGCAGTCTGCGAATGGTACCCATTCATGGGAGAGGGCTGGTGCCTGGCTCTCCCCCAGTCAGCCCACACATAGTGCCCAATCAAGGGAGGTCTTAGCTTCTTGTTCTTGAATACCTTTTCAACATATAGTTGTATTATTTTTTCAGTAATTCTGTATTGAAGAGTTAATTTAAACCTTTTTGTTTTTATTTTGGTTGAGCATTAAAGTAATTTTCTTTAGATCACTGAAAAAGCTTATTGGAATTTTTATTGACATTCTTATTAATTCCACTGACTTTTTTTAGTTAGGATTGATTGGTTGGTTGATTGATTGACAGTCTCACTGTGTAGTCAGTTTAGATTGGCCTTGAACTCACTGTGTAGTCCAAGCTAACCTAGAACTCAAAGTGGTTCTCCTGCTTCAGTCTCCAGACTGCTGGGATTATAGATAGGTTCCACCACACTCAGCTGCCTTTTTTTATGGTTTTTTTTTTATTAGATATCTTTCTGGTTAGGCTTATAGTTGGTAATGTCTCTTTATTCACATAATTTTGTGTTATCTTTGAATGTGATCATATGTTATTCTGTTGTGCTTATTTATTAAGGATATAAAGCATTCATTAGAAGGTAGGTCCCATTGAGCCTGATTCTATACCATAGTCACATTTAACTTTTGGAAAATATTTTTGGCTGCTACTGGTAATAGGACATTTAAAGCAATGTGATTCATCTTACAGATAGTCTTGATGATTCAATTTAAACTGTGTGGAACTCTGATTCTTTTTTTCTAAGGCTTCTAATGCCATGTTGTTACCATCACTAGATATAATGAAATGGTTGATTAAGTAGGTTGGCTGTGCTGATCTTTATACATTGACAGTGTTTTCTCATATGTGATTCCTATCGTGTACAACCTTACTATTACATTTTTAAAGATGAAATCTGAAATTTTAGAAAATTTGAAATATAAATGAAATTTTTTGAAGGACTTTGTTGTATAAATGGCTAATCTCCAATATTGTTAATAAACTTTTACCAGTAAATCTCTTAGCATTTTGGAATTACAGGAGGATTTTGGGGTTTTTTTTGTTTTGCTTTGCTACCTTCTGCCCACCACATACTGATTCTCCTCTGGTTCTGTGTTTTTCTCTATTTTCTGATTTTTTTTCATGGTGCACAAATATTACCTGTGTAATACAATATTTAAATACAAGATAGTTTTTCTTATTTTTGTATAAGAGAAATACCTAGCTTTTAAAACTCATTGTTTGTGTTGACTATAATTATTTCCTGTCCCCCCCCCACCCCACCTCTAGGGCTGGGGGTCAGACCCAGGAGCACTCTGCCACTGAGCCACATCCACAGTTCCTTTATTATTGTTAATTTTTTTGGAGGCAGTCTCACCGAGTTGTCCCCACTGGCCTTGAACTTCTGATCCTCCATCTTTAACCTCTAGAGTAACTATGATTATAAGCAGCTTATAATCACAGTGTGTGTGTGCCATCACACTTGGTCTATGGTATCTTTTGTTTTTTAAGTCATGAAATTTATGGAATTCATTTCTCTGAATTTTCCTTCAATTTAATCTACTATTCTGGAAAGGTAAATATTAAATATTTTTTAATTTGTGATGTTTATTGATTACATTTTAACTGTTGAGTGTTTATACAACCTGCCTTTTCCTAGAAAAGATGTATTTGTTAATGCTGGAAAGAAACCCAAACATCACTTAAGTAGCAAGGTGAGTGTCACTTCATTCTGTATAACAGAAATGCCAGCAGATGTGAGATTGCTGGAGTATTGTTGCACGTGTAATTGATGGTGGTAGTGACTGAGTACTTGAGATCATGATTTTATCCTAACTTTTCTGTGCCCTATACCAATACTTGTAAGTATTAATGACTGATTTTCAAGTGATATATTTACAAAAAGCAAACACACAATTTAAAATAATTGTTGAGTAATATCTTAGTTAACTTTTTTCTTTTTTTTTTTATTTAAAAGAGAATAAAACAAAAGGGGGCAGTACAGAGCAGATCAGAAGAGGACAACATAGGCAACACAGTATTTTACATTAAGTCAACTGGACATCAACAGTATCTAACGCCATATCTCTTATAACTTTTTTCATTGTTGAGACAAAGTATCAGACACCCAAAGTTAAAGGAGGAAAGGCTTATTTAGCTCACAGTTCATAGTTGGCCGGCTCCAAGACAGGGGGCCATGGCTAAGGGGCATCACAGAGAAGAACCAGTATGTGGTGGGCAGAAGGTAGCAAAGCAAGCAAGGAAACTTAGCAGCTTTTCCGTCCCCCTTTTATATTCTGTATCTAGGCTACCATGATTTGGCCAATACCAAACCAGTCGGTGAACTAATTTAGTAATCACCCACCCTTAATCTTAGCATTGCATCATGAATCAGTCACATACTCTAGATCCAACCACCTCTGAAAAAGCCCCACCTGTGACCACACAAGGCTTTGGAGGGACATCTAAATACAAGCCATAATAAGTAATGAAGCTTTGTATTATAGTGTTTGACTTACAGGGATGTCTCTTGTGCTTTCTGCATGTAGTTGGAGCAGTGTTGGGAAACTTCATAGAGACTTGTTTTCAGATGGCATCAGAGACCAGAGTCACTTGCCATAGTACTAGGAAAAGGAATGGAGAAATTTTTGAAGTTTTTTTCCCCACAAAGCCTTTGTTATTATATACATAATTTAGAAGAGAAACAAATTATCATAGCATATCATACAGTGTTACAAATGATCTACGTGTAGTGTATGATATCGTTAATTGTAATAACTGTAACCCCCCAAATAAGTTTGAATCGCTTTATATTATAAGCAAGCTAACACTTAGGTGTCCATTTTTGTAGTTATATTTTCAATGGAGCATAAATCCTTTATTCCCCATTGATCTATCTGAATACCTTATGTTTTTATGTTCAGCATTCTTTATAAGGACGACAGAGAAAAGAGTGAGAAAGTATTTCGCATGATAATGACGACTTTGTTTGAAACATGCAGTATTCATCTTTGCATAAGTATTTGCTTCTCTCCTGTGCAATGACGGAGGGTCTGAATTCAGGCAGAGATTACAAATGAAGCAGTAGTCTCTACATTCAAGGGATGCAGCATCTCATGGTGCAGACAGGTGGTAGACATAGACAGCTCCAGTGTCTTAAATGCTGAGTGCTATGCTGGAAGGAAGGATAGTCCGTGCAGACTGCAGGGAGATGCAGAAGAGGGTCACTAGGGAAGACTTCCTGAATTAGGTGGTAACTCTGTTCTTCCTCCAGGGAGGTGGCTTAGCAGAGGAAGGATGAGGCAGCCTTTGGTGAAGAGTGGGACCATCATGTCTTTTGTATGACTGGAGCAAAGGGTATATGTCATAGAATGGCAGGAGAGAAAATTAAAAGACGGAAGCATAGATTTTGTACGTTAAAATTAGGAATGTGAATTAGGTGTGCTACTCAGAAGTCCAAGACAGGATCGCAAATTCAGGCCAGCTTGACAATTTAATAAGTCCCTGTCTCAAAAATGTTAAAAAGGGCTGCTGGGCTTGATGGCACACCCAGTACTCTAGAGGCTGAGGCAGGAGGATTACTGTGAGTTGAGGCCAACATAAAGTGAATTCAAGGCCAGCCTGAACTACATAGTGAAACCCTGTCACAAAAAAACTGAAAGGGGTGCTGGTTGTTAGAGTTTTGTGGTGCAATAGAGAAGTGAAAAGTACAAAAAAAAAAAGAACAGGTTTATTGAGGATATGGAAAGGAACATACAACCCATGGTGGCTGGGTTATCTCCTTCGACTGGATACAGAGAGGCAGAGGGTTATATGACCTCTGATCAGAAGTGGCGCATGGGGTAGACTGATGATGTGTGAGGAACTAATTGGAATTTTCTTTGTGCGCAAACAGGAAGAGGAGTTGTAATTAGGGATGAAGAAGAAGGAGGAAGTGGTAAGCATTCCCGCATTGGCCTTCAGCCACGTTAGACCACTGCCATAATATTACAGTAATTTATACTTGAGCAAAAACGTTTCACTGGTGACTGGGAATGAGGGGATAGAGCTCAGTGGTAAAGTAGTTGCCTAAGTGTGCAAGACTCAGGGTTCAATCTCCAGTATTAAAAAGAGTTTAAATCTCCTCTATTATGCAAGCCTTATTGCCATGTGATTTGGGTTGTTTCTTTCTTAGTAAAGCAAGTTTTAAAATGTTCATTAAAACATTTTTTTTAAAAAGTCTGAGGCGTTCAAAAGGATTTCCAGGTATTAGTTACCAGACTGATCAAATGAGTAGTTACCCTTAGAAAGCCCCTGGCTGCTTGAGGTGGCGCCCCAGAGGCAAGCACTCTTTTCTACATGTGAAGGATACACCATTGCATAGTCAAAAATAGATGAAATAGATGGATATATTTGAGCCAGCTCTGTTTATTTTTAAATGTCTGGAAGGTTGGTCTTTTTATTTACTCTAGTTCATGGGCTTTTTTAAGAGACTGAGACGAAGTTGAATTTATCTGGGAACTGCCACATCTATAAATGCTACACAGTAATAAATGGACTATTGCTTCCAAGAACTGGTGACAGTGCAGTTCAGTTCCTAATTTAGAGTTTAGGAAAATTAGCCTTTGACAAACAAGACTGCAAAAATGGAAACCCTACTCAATGGATTCATCTTTTGACAAATATTTAAATGTTGTTTACACATATGGTGCTGGAGCAAGAGAAGGTGGAAATGAATGAATAAGTGGGTGAATACAGATGGCAAGTGTTTGTACTTTTAGAGGAGGAAGAGATGCCTAAGCTAATGTAAATGTGTCCACTTAGGAGACACAGATTCTTGAAGAGGGGACCACATCTCAGTCATTATTTAACATCATTGATGTTTGGGGAATTGCTGGGCACAGGTTTGTGGAAGGTTTTGAAAAGAGGCCTTGATGTGCTCCTTGTGAGAGGGCAGTTCTATGTTAGCAGAGGGCAGAGGGTGTGTTTGCTGCCATGTTTTCAAACTGAGGATCACATTCTCTCAGGGGCTTATGACCCATTTGAGTGAGTGATAACTAGCATTTTAAAAAAGAAATAAATTAGAAAATAATCACAGAACAGGCGTGATGATATAAACCTGTAATCCTGGCCACTCAAGAGACTGAGTCAGAAGGATTAGAAATTTGAGGCCACCTAGGAAATTTAGGGGGACTGTGTCTCAAAATTAAAATAAGAGTTGGGTATAGCTCAATGTGAGGCCCTGGGTTCAATCCCATCCCTAGTGTACACACATGTGTGTGCACAAGTGCACACTCAAAAAAGGGAAGGAGAGAGGGTGGTTATGCGTCAGATTCATGGGCAGCATCTGAGAGTAATGCTCATTCCTTCACCTTTCGTTCCTGTGTGCCAGGAGAGGACTTCCATGCTTCTCACCAAAAGAGGAATATTGCAGTAGGAGCACCTGGTCCCTCTCTTTACCCCTTGGTATGATATTCCCTGCAGGAAGGAGATGAGCGGTTAATTGAGGGGCACAATAACAGGGAACCTGATACCCAAGGGCCTCTGGACAAGTAGATGGGCCACTGCATTGAGGAGGACCAGCCTGGAAACCAGCTTCTGGGGTGTTCTGGTCTGTATTCTCATAGGAGGTAACAAGGCTGTAGTAGGGTGTCCCTTTGAGACCTCAGGCCCATTCTCAACACAGTCCATACAGACAGAGTCATATACTTTGAAGGAACGTAGGAGATGCTGAGCCCTCAAGAGTCCCTGTTCCTGTCCTCAGCTGTGAGTGGGTGGCTCTCCCTGTGCTGTCAAGGCTGGGGGTCTGGGGAGATAAGGGTAAAAGGGCCAGAGTCCCATGTTCCATCTCTGCCCCTTTCAAATTTGGGTTTTGTATGTGGGCAGGAAAGAGCCATTTTGCACACCCAAGTATGGGTGTGGCCCCAGAGAGGTGGTGAGGAATTCTCTTGCTAAGTGGAACTGGCGCAGGACTGAGAGGTAGGGAGTGGTTAGTCTTGCCTAAAGTAGCATGGAAGCCAGTAGTGCTCTACTGTTAAAATTGCTCTATTTTGTGATTGGTCTGTGAGGGTGTTTTGTTGCTACTGGCATTGTTTGGGTTTTACAGAAACTAAGACTTTTAGTTTCTGTTGTTCTGTGTTACAAAACCTGAAATGCATTGTTACTCCAAATACGATTTTTTGTGTCCTAATTTCATTTTACCAACCAGAAGATGGTGCTGTTGTGCTGGCAACCAATCTACCTTTCCAAATTCAAATGAAACTTAAATGCTAATTCACACTCAGTAACAGGGTCCTCTTTAGCGTTGGGATTCAACAGTATATGTCTCCTGTAGCAGGCAGCAGACAGGCAACCTGAAATGGAGGCCAAGCCTTCTTAATCTGGAAGTTGTGAAGTCTAGGGCCTTTGTTCATTTTTAAAGCCCAGGGCTACCTTTTTGCTACAGTGAAGGGCACCTCTGAATTTTCAGACCAAAAGACCAAAAACATCAGCCAAAGTGATGTTAGTTATATCCCCTTTTCTTTCCCATAACTTCCTGCAGCTGAGTTGCTGTTTTAATTAATCTCTTGTTAGTGCAGTCAAGGATCTCCTTTGGAGCCTCTTGGTTCCCAGTGAACTGGTAGGTAGGCCACTGCCTGGTGTAGAGTTTAGTTTTGGAGACGATTCAGAAGTAATATGAGGGTGCTATCGATGCAACAAGTTTGCTGTCAGGAAAGGTTGGACTCATTAGCTCTATGGATTTATTCCCAGACTCAGCTTCGGAAGCTTGTGTGGGCTTGATGTTAAAAAAGCACAGTCCTTATTATTCACAGGTTCTGTACTTGAGAATTCACCTACTTGTTAAAACTTTTTGTAACCTCAAATCATTACTCATATTATAGACTGCTAATTTAGGTAGAAATATTACAAGTGGTCAGACAGGGCTAGGCCCTTGAACAAGTGCAGAAGATAAGAACGTATTACAACTGTAGCTGGAGGCACATTTATTGAAGGCCAAGTCTGAAGATAAAGATGGAATGGCTAGACCTACAGACTTCCCTGAGGGATAAGCAATATACTACAATTGATATTACATGGTCCAGTAAAGTCTAGATAGATGTTAGTCAACCTGCATGGGTGACCAGACCTCCTGACTTATCTCTTCTATGTACATTTGCTATGTGACTTGCGTCCGCATTGAGTCAATATTACCTAAGCAGCTATACCTTAGTCTTACTGGTTGATTGTAGTTTTAGCCTGTGTTCTACCCTCCTCTTGGTTTTGTGCGCACCTCATGATACTGCTTTATGAAACTAGAGAAGAGGGCTCTTTGGCAGTCCGCTCATGCCCCCTTCCTGGCTCTGAGAAGCTCTCTCTCCCAATAAAAATTTCCTACTCTTAACCTCCATTTTCTTAGAATTCATTTTTTTGTTTTGGGAAACACGAACTCAACATATCTAGCAAGTTGGATGTTATAATACTTCCTTTAGATCATTTGGGGGTTCTGTATCTCTCACAGTGCCTTCATGCTCATTCCCAGGTATATTCACAGTGGGAGAACTTTGAGTTGTGCAGTATAGGTGTCCTTGCTGAGGCTGGACCACTTAATGCTCCACCTTTTTATTTGAACTCTCAAACACTAAACAGATTTTTTTTCCTCTGTAATTAGTGCCACTTCTTAAATTTCTTTTTATTTTTCATGCTCTTATTGGTGATTTTGTTGCTTAAAATGGCCCTAAAGCATGGCATTGAAAGTGCTGTTTAGAGTTCCTAAATGAGAAAAGATTATGGTTTGCCTTGGGAGAAAATACACATGTTAGATAAGCTCTGGTGAGGCTTCATTCTGGTGCTGTTGGCTATGAGCTCAATGTTAGTGAATCAGTGATATATATTAAATAAAACGTCTTTAAACAGGAATACACATAAAACATATTGATTGACAGAAGTGTGACCAGAGGCTCATGGGACCTAACCCTGTGATTCTTCCAGAAGTGCTGGTTTGTACGTGAAATTCTCTGTTCTCAGAGATTTGGAAACCGTAACTACAGCAAGCTTTGACTAGTTGCTGCTTTTTGCCTTCCTTTCTCCTTCAGGATATGCAACCCAAATTCCTTAAGGAGAAGGATTTCTGATGTGTAGGATTTTTTGGGTTGGTTTGTTTGTTCATTTGATTTTACTATGTTGGGGCTCAAACAAAAAGCCTGATGTATACTGGGCAAATGGAACAAATGCTTTACTACTGAGCAAGCTCCTTAGTCCTCTGGAGAAATTTTTTTATAATGAAAGAAAAGAAGAAAAACAATGATACAGAATTTCAAAACAGAATAATCGTAGCAATAGTTAATATATTGTGCAATCTACAGTTAATATATTGTGCATTGTTATCTTCAAAGTAGTTGCTCAAATCTCTGTTTTTAAAAGTGCTTACAGTGAGCTTCAGAAACTGTTCTGGTTCTTGTCTCATAGCAAAATGGGCTCCCTGCAGGGCTGTGCAGCCTCTGCTAGCCCAGTGAGAGCTCTTCCTTTAATCCTGGCACAGAGACCATACACGGCTCCAAGTGCTGGCTAATTAGGTGAGTGGAGACATAAGAAGCAACTGTTGAACCTGACTTTAATTGAAAAGGATGTTGTCTGAATTTCTGCTTTTTCTTGATACCCTATTCTGCAGACCACCTTCTTTTTGTGAATTTCTACTTTTATTTTTGCTTTGTGTGATGAGGGTTGAGAGAATCAGAGATGGGTATTTTATTTTGCCAGACTCTATTTCAGTTGCATTTCGACTTTGCACCTTGTCCCCTCTGAAAAGGGAAGGGGCCTGAGATGGAAGAAGAAGAAAAAGAAATGAACTGCTTGTTTAACGTGTTTGTGACAGAGCTGTAATTCGTATGTCTCACAGCCAGATGGCTCTGAATCACCCAGTGGGATAGTCATGCATGTACCACCAGTGGTTCAAACTGGCAGGAACATGTTAATCTTTTTTTTAAAACTTTTTTTATTCTAAAGAGAATAAAACGAAGCAAAATAAAACAGAATAAAGCCAATCAAAACAAAACAGTGTGATACAAGGTTTCAAAATAAAATAATAGGAAATCAATAGGGGCTACCATAATGCCTCTTATAGGCTTCAAGATAGCTGCCCATACCATCAGGCATAGGAAAATCAGACAAAAAAGAACAGAATAGAACCAATATGAAACAGTGAACACAATACAGGACTCCAAAACAGATAATAGTAAATCCAGAATAGCTACCATAATATGTCTTGTTATCTTTGAAATAGCTGCCCCTGCCATCAGATGTAATAAACAGCGAAACAGTGAAAATGATATAGGACTTTAAAACAAGACAACAGGGAATGAACAATGGCCACCATCGTTAGAAAGAGATCCCCCATAGATGCTATCCTGTGTATCGTTATCCTCTAAATAGATGATCAGATTACCAGCTTTAGGCCTGCAAAGTCAATGAAACACTAAACACTGCAAGCATTAAGTTGTATTTTACTTCAGTTGCTATCATCTCAGCCTGCATTTCTCCAGATCAGCCCGTCACTTATGGTGATGGTGGTGTGGAGCCTTGGTTCTTCTTGTCTCCCAGCCTGCATGCCGGGAAGGGCTGGCATCTGGTTGTCCTCCCCACATCTCGCACATGGTGCCAACTTACAGGAAGTGGCTGGCTTCTTGTTCTCCTCCCCATGGCCTGCAAACAGTGCCTACTAACAGGAAGGGGCTGGCGTCTGGTTGTCCTTGCCATGCCCCACTCATGGCACCAAATGGCTGGCTTTTTCTCCTCCCCAGGGCCTGCCTGTGTTAATCTTTTGACAAGTATTTGGGAAAGGTAATGTGGAACAAATTTGGTTGAAATCAAAGTAAGAATACTCATTACCCTATTCTTTTTAGTTTTATATATATGAGACATAGTAAGTCCTATACATATGAGACATAGTATAGTCTGCTCTTAATGTTTATTATTATTAAGGATAAGTGTTGTTTTTCAGGATTTTGAGCTAATCAAATCTTTGGATTCTCTGTGAGTGCTTTATTGTCATTCACATGCTAAAAGGCCCTTTTGCATGTGGGTGACCATAAAGAGAGGGCACTATGAACATGATAGACTTGCTAAATGGGACTGTCCTGTGCCCTGGCAGATACACAGCTTTATTGCTACTGTTTTCACTCCACAATCACCATTGTTTGCTGATTTGCATTAGAATAGAGTTCATGTACCCTACCTAACTTGGTCTGAGAACTGCATCAGTGGAAGTACATCAATAATAAGTGCTGGAAACTGATGGGTCTTAAACAACTTCAAACCTGGCTTCCTGAGTTTGCCAGATACACTCTTATCTCTCAAACAGGAGGGGTCACCTGTTTCTATTCCTGGTGCATAGCCTACATCCGTTGGTGCATTTACCTCCTCATCTGTAGAGGTCACATTTAGTGAGACTGACATAAGGAAATCTGGGTGTTTTTCTCAGAGTCTTCTGTCATAAGATTATCTGTAAGTGTTCTGGATAACTTCATACAAGCAGAAACAAGGAAATAATTAAACACTCCCAACTCCATTTTTAAAAATTAGTAATAGTGGGCTGGGAGTTTAGCTTGGCGGCATAAGCCCTTGCCTGGTAAGTGCAAGATTTAAGTTTGATCCCCAGTACCAAAAAAAAAAAAAAAAAAATTAATAGTAGTATTTTGATTATAGACTAAATTCTTCTATTTTCTCATGAAATTAGACCTCCTACTCCCCATTTTATATGGCACATTGGGCCACAGTGTGTAGAGAAAAGTTTCATTTTCATATACAAATGAAGTAAGAATTTCATTTTACATGTTGTTACAGTTTTGGTGTAGCTGTCCCTCCAAAGCCTCTTGCAGTTAAGCATTTTCTTCAGAGGTGGCTGAATCTAGAGTATATGATTGATTCGTAGTGCATTGCTGGGATTAAGGGTAGTAGGATTAGGGTGGGTGGTTGCTAGCTCAGTGCACTGATTGGATGGACACCTCCCTAATCACCGTAGACTGGATACAATATAAGGGAGAGTAAGAGGCTGTTAAGTGTATATCTCTCTTGTTGCTTTTCTGCTGTCTTCTGCAATGAACAGTTGCCCTTCTGCCATGTGCTACCCTGCCCTGGCGCCAGTTATGGACTAAAACCTCCATAGACTGTGGAGGTTAAAAATAAATAAAAAATAAACCTTTCACCTGTTAACTTTGGGTGTCAGGTATTTTTGTCACAGCAGTGAGAGCAAAGTAAGACATATGTACAATACTACCATGAGGTATAGTCATAGACTTCACAGATCTGAACAAGAGAAGGTACACAGGCAGGATCTGAGTGGCACTTACAGCTCTATTGTCTTGATGTTAACCACTTGGAGAAACTTAGACATGCAGTTGATAATGCAGCTTTAATATTGTATCAGAGACATTTAAACAGAATACTATTTGGGAAATTATATGTAACTGGAGGGAAAATATATTCAGTAAAGTATTTTAAGTCCATTGAAAGAGTTTCTTTTAAGTTTTCATTAGATTTCTAGTTTTAGTTAAGGGAATCTTTTTCATCCTTGTCCTTCTCCCTGTTGAATGCTTGCAAGCACTGTGAAAAGTGATGATTTTAGAGGTTGATCTGTGTGGTTTGTTGTTGTTATCATGTATCAAACTCATGACCTCGTGCTTGCCAGGCAGGCACTGTACCACTGAGCTAAATCCCTGTCTGATCTTCAAGTTTTCTTATCTTGATAATCAAATAGTGTTAATGCTACAGTTGTACAGCTACAATGAACAGCTGCCCCTAGGAGTAAATATCTTTTTCATAATTCACGTTTGGACAGGAAGGTGTACCCTGGTAATGAATCTCGATCATCTGAACTGCCAGCGATGGACCAAGGGTATGATAACATATATAACATACTGGTTTGGCTTCAGGCCTGAGCTCTATTTTAAGAGCATACTGATAGGCAATTGAGCTTCTGGCTAGCTACCGGGTACACTGGACCGAGTCCCAGGAGCTCCACCGCCTTAGTGCAGCATGCCCAGCGACCTTCTCTCAGTTTGGGAGGCAGAGGTCGAGCTGGGGGACTGACAGCTCGGGAGATCATACCTGCCCCCTAGGACAAAGGACTGTGGCCCGAGTTTCTACAGGCTCCAGTTCCCCAGGCCCAGCATCCGCCTTACAATTTAGGGAGCCAAGAGCCTGCAGAGGAGAGTTAGGACCCTTCAAGGTGAGTCCTGCCGCCCCAAGGCGGGCTTGTGGAGAGCTGGCGACCTGGGCTCCAGGCAGTTGAGCTTCTGGCTAGCTACCGGGTACACTGGACGGAGTCTCGGAGGCTCCACCGCCTTAGTGTAACACGCTCAGCGGCCTTCTCTAATTTCGGGAGGCAGAGGCCGAGCTGCGGTTCTGATGGCCCGCTGTGGGCTGGCCTAGAGAGAGTTTGAAACCACCACTCCTGGTGGTTGAGATCATACCCACCCCCTTGGATACAGGACTGCGGCCCGAGATTCCGCGGGCCCCAGTTCACGAGGCCCAGCTTGCACCTATCAATTTAGGGGGCCAAGAGCCTGTAGGCGAGCCAGCACTGCTCCAGGAACTGAGGGTGCAGGAGGTAACTCGCCACACATCTAGAGGAAGCTTTGGAACACTGCTCAAAGCAAGGAAATATAGAAAAATGACAAAAGGAAAGACCAAAAGGCAGGCTCAAAATTCCAGCCCACCCCAAGAAAGCTTAGGAGCCATGTCCATAGAAGAAAAAAGAAGCCATACACCTGAAATGTCTGAAATGATATCAAATGAAATAAAGATGCAAGTAAGGGAAGCTATGGAGAAATTCAAATCAGAAGTACTTGCCCAGGTAAAAGAAGAAATGATAAAAATAGTGAAAGAAATAGTGAACACATCTAGTGAAAACACAGCTAAAAAATTAGAGGAACAAAGCAAACAGAATTCCTGAATGAACACTATAAGAAACAAACAATACATAAAGCAGATTCAAAGAGATATACAGGAAATAAAAAATGCAATGGAAAGCTGCCAAAACTGCCTCAACAAAAGTGAAGATAGAATTTCAGACCTCAAAGATAAGATTACAGCCAGTGAACAGGAAAGGAAAGATCTCTTAAAAATAACAAAGAATCAGGAAATAACAATTCAACACCTGCAAGATGATGCAAAGAAAAATAACATAAGATTAATAGGGATAAATGAAAAAGAAGGGGACAGCCCAAATGATATCAAGAGGATATTTACAGAAGTAATAGCTGAAAACTTCCCAAACATGAGAAGAGA
>PVJX010039790.1:0-15561 GCA_004027295.1 Dolichotis patagonum | reverse complement strand
AAACATTATGACAGCTATTGCTGATTTAATATTATCCTTCTTAGAAGTCCTACCATGCTTTTTTTGTTCTATTACCATTGGTTCTATCTACCACATTGTGTCTTATTGGAATTTGAATATGTGTGATAGTTCAAACAAATTTTTTCTTTTTTATCAAAAATGAGATATTATAATACCCATTGATCATTTTCTGTTATTCGGTTCAGGAAGCCCTGGAATTCTTTCATTATAATGCATGGCTTTATACTATTGTGTTATGTTTGATATTATTGTAATTGAAACTATGCTCAACTATAGCAGAGTAAGAGATATGGTGTTAGATACTGTTGATGTCCACTTGACTTAATGTAAAGTACTGTGTTGCCTATGTTGTCCTGTTCTGATCTGCTCTGTACTGCCCCCTTTTGTTTTATTCTCTTTTAAATAAAAAAAAAACAGGTTTATATTTATGCCACTACCATTTATGAAAACTCACATAATTGTACTAAGGAAAGTTTTTAAGACTTTTATAACCTTCATTGAATTTTACTGGGTTTGTCTCGAGGACAGCAGTTATTTTATTCCACAAGCACATTAGTAGCAATTTTAGATTTGTTCATCCACATTCTGCATGATCAGTGATGCTAATGGATGCACTCCAAAGATATGTGCAGAATATATCTGAACATGATTTTGAAGCCAGTTGCTTTATACATGCTTCAGTTGGTTTGCAGTGTGACTGCTACTTTGCAGTTTGAAGGTTGCCTGAATGTCTCTAGCCGACTATGTTGTATATTTTAAGCCGGCTATCTATTGTGTTCTCTCATTAGCTGCAGAGATATCATAGTAGTGTTCATACAGTTATAGAGCCAATGGTTTAATAAGGCCTAAGAGACAGTGTACTCATCTCTTCCTCTGTGCTCTTAAAAAACTTCCTGGGTTATTAAATCATAACACAAAGCAGTGAAAATTTCTGTGAACAATGTCATCTGTGTCTGTCTATGAACCCTCCAGAAGCAGGAAATAAGTCTGCCAGCTCTATATTTATGTGCTATATATAAATGCTTTGCTGTTATTTTTGAGTGAGCTCCTTTTTACTAACTTGATCCATATATGTTGTCACTGCTGGAATGCTAAGAAAGACGGAAAGAGGAACCTGGCAGCTTTTATTATCATGTTTCCATGCTAAGCCAAGCTTGACACTAAGGCCCGTGTCATGGTTTACTGATGAACAAAACTGCTTATCTAGAAACAATCTTGATTCACAAGTTATATAATCAAAAGCTCAGAAGCATGTATGCAGGAGTCAAAACACAAATTTATTAATTTGCTATTGCCTCTATGATGACTACCTACTGTCAGTCTGACAACCTCACTGCTCTCCTTTTTGGAGACGCCCTTGTCTTCCCTATGTTTAGCTGGGCAACAGAGCAGATATTGGGTTGCCACATGACTTCAGAAAAGATTTTTAATCATGCTAGTTGATAGCTATTTGCTCTCTGATTTTCTGCATTACTTTAGGCCTTTGACTAGGACCTTGACTCACCCTTCTTTTTATCTATCACGCACAGTGAAGTTGGTGATGTCTTACTTGCAATTTATAAATGGCGATCTTATTGAAATCTGTGGACTTGATTGAGCACAAACAGAAGAACCAGCTCCTTTTATGACTTTTGCAGAGTTTATAGATGATATGTGTAGTATGTGTCAAAAATCTTTGAGAAGATAAACTACGTTTCCTTAGAATATCTTCTTCCATGGATCACTCATATGGGGGAAAACAAACTTTCTCAATTAAAATTGAATACATCTCTCTTCATAAGACAACTATTAGTTCAACGCCCTTAATTATAAATTAGTTGTATATCTTTTATAATATTCTTATCATACATGTTAGGTTTTATAAGAGGGTTAATTATTTTAACAAATTAAAACATGAAGAGCAGGGAGGGAAAGAAAATTAAAGGGAACACTAATTATCTATAGCTTTAACTGTGTCAGTTTCTGAGCATGTAAATATACCATTTGCAACATTTAACCTGAAAAGAACTATTTCAAATGCCTTATTGGTATATTTTTGTTTTACTATTTTCAGGGCTGCAGTTAAGGTAAAGTTATTAAAATAATTAGCCGCAAGTCTACTTTTATTCATCTTGATACCTGGATGGCAGAAATTTGCAGATATTATTGTACCATATATAGCAATTTGCTTTTGGGAAAATCCTACCTGATCCTTAATAGATACGAATTTAGGCCGTATCTTTGTATGTTTGTCTTTAGGCACAAGGACAGATGGCAGGAGAGGTGATCTACAATTGCTGACATCATAACACAGGAACGTTATTAGATCTGTGTCCATGAGGAAAATCACATGTGACGAAAGATGACATTTCTGGTAAACTATAGTCGTCACATTACTCATTAGTAATTAATTGGTGAATAAAGAATTCATCATATATTCTGGTAGAATATATATTGAATTTCAAAACAAACTAGCAATAAATGAAATCTGGGCATCAAAACAAGAAAAATATTCACCATCAAATAGTTATACATGAAAGAAAATTCTCAAACTGAAATTCTAGTTTGGAGATGTTTAAAGAGCCCAGAATAGGGGATGATTAGGGGTGTGGCACAACACATTTATGCAGTCCGCATTTGCTGAATAAAATGAATGAAAAGAAAACATTATGTATATGATCTTTATAATATTAAAGCATTAAATATTGATATAAAGACCTGGTTCCAAGAGACATTTTTCTGCAAATAGAAACTCTTTTTATTTACCTAATGACCTTGTATGCAGGTATTCTCAGGAAGGATGGTTAGCACCTCTGAAAGCACATTCAATCTGCCTGCCATACAAGCATAAGCAAATTGAAGGTATAGATCATAAGCTCTTGGTCAAGAATGCGAGCTCAGAAATAATTTAGTTTGCAAAGATGAGGGTCCACAGGTCCAGAGCTGTTGAATGATTTACATAAATTCACATAATTGCCTAGTGACAGAGCTGGGATTAGAACCCTTGTCATCTGACATAGAATGAAGGGCTCTTTATATGCTACTTCTCCCTCGGACAGCTAGAAAATGCCGACTAACACAGCAGCATGACCTTGGTGCCTTAAAATTCACTTCTCAGAATATAACATAATTATTGAAATACTGAGCTGGATGCTGATCTAAATTTGTTTTTGCACATCGAGCCTTTGGGAATCCAGGAGAACCCAGATCTGTTCTTAAGAAAGAGAAGTGTGAATGGTCATTAATGATTTTTGTGTTGCCCTTTGGGCACCAGGGGAACAAATTCTGGAGAGACTCTGATACCTTTTGGACTTCAGCATCATGAACTATCAGCAGTAGGAAGTATGAGAACCGGCATCATTTGGATTGTTTCTATTTCATTACGCAGCAAGCGAGTTTGAGGGAACCACTCACGTATTGTGACGCCTTTGTCCAGTCTCCCTTCTTAAAACAAATTCCAAAGCGTTTCCACTAAGGCCTTCTCCTATGTGTTTTACAGTAGTTTCCTCACTCTGGCAGCCTCAGGCTGGCTGCATTTTTAACCCCACTTGTGCACGACCGCGAAAGGGCAGCACTGAGTAGTAACTGAAAGCCCCGGAAGATTTAAAGAGTTACCCAGCTGTACTGGGAACAACAGTGTAGGATTTGTCACATTGGAACCACAGCTGAGATGTCAAAAAATATCTCACACTTATCTGAAGTATTTTTCTGAAGTTTTACTTCATGTTTTTCAGTCACCACATTTTGTTTTTGTTTTGCATTGTCATTTTCTACTCTGTTATCATTATGGAAAGGACAACAGGACTGGTTAAAATAATTTGGGAAAATGAATTAAATTCAGCTCACTCTATGCCCGGACACTAATAGATGCAAAACGCATTCAATCTTCATAGTGAACTTGAAGAATGGTTGTCAGTGTCCCTGTTTTGAAAGTGAAGAAACAGTCATAGTTGAAATTGGCTTGCTGAAATTCTTTAAGGTAGGGTGCACAAGGCTGGAATTCTAAACACAACAGTCCTTATCAAAAGATCACAGACTGTTTTATTCTTATTTTTTTCTATACTTACCTGAGAAATTTTAATTACAATTTCATTAGTCTGTATATAACCTAGGCTTTGTTCTTTCAAATGGGATTCCTGCCAAGTTACAGAAGCACATAAAGTATTTGAGATAAAACATTGTAAACTATGGTACAACTGATAATTTATTGTTTTAAAACTCTCATTCTAGCTACAAAGACAGAAAAACTCTCTAAAACTCTGAAAATAAAAAGTCAATATTCTTAGTCTTCTACTGGATCATGGAATTACAAGTATTAGAATCTTTGGACAAATAATTTAAGGCATCTTTCCTTGCTCCTTTATATAGATGAGTTACTGTGGTTACAAAGGTGTCCAATGAAGAGGAGACTAAAGCAACTACTCAAATGTTTTAATTTGTAAATGTTACCAAAGTTTTTTCTCTCTGAGACCTAGAAGGTGGAAGAGCAATAGTTGCCTGAGACATGTTTAAACATGATTTGATGGATAAAATTGTTTTAGTGAAAAGTTTTTTCTTCATTTTTTCCCTTATGTTAATTCACAATACAAAATAACTGTGGCTACATAGGAATTAGGAGGAAGGGTCGTGGCGACTGATCACGAAGTGTTACCCACAAGGTCACAGATACAGTAGAGTTGAGCCCACTGCCCTGATTGCAGCCAGGAAGCATTTCCTTTCAGATGTGCTGCTCGTTACTCCCTAAATAGAAGCTGTAATTGAAATTATGTGTGAATCATTAAGATTTTCTATTTGTATTTGAAGGTGCACATTGTATGTCTATCTCTCATCAGAGGATAAAAGTCCAATAGTTTCTCTCTGTTTTTCATCACTTTAATTTCAAATTTCCAACAAGCATGCATAATCAGAAAACACATCAATGTTGTAGTAATGTTTATTCACTTTTAAAAATTTAAGAGATATTCTAAATAGTAGCATATTGTTTTCAGTAGCCAGAAAACAATAATATTAATGTGTCTTTATTAATCTGGTACCCAGAAAATAATATTGATGCAATTCCTGTAGATGACACAAATATTGTAAGCAATATAGTTGACCGTTTGGAAAACTAAAGGATTGCAAGGCTCCTCTAAGACAAGGGAAAAGCCACATATGAATAGGAGAATCATGACATCATTTATGTTATCTGTATTGGTGTTTTAAAACAGACCAGAGTGTGTTTTCTGAAGACAGTCAACATCAAACGTGATTGTGGATTAGAGTGACATTTGGAGAAGAACCTAAAGATAATTTTAAAAATAAAATTGGATTAACATGCACATATTGATTCAAACACTGTATGACTACAGAGATTCATACAATAAAATGAAAAGGGAATAAAAGGATGACAGGGCCTGCTGTGGTGGCACACGCCTGTCATTGCAGCACTCCGGAGACTGAGACAAAATGGTCACCATGAGTTCGAGGCCAGCCTGCACTACATACTGAGGCCCTGCCTGCAAAAAACCCCAAACAAACCCACATGACAGTTCAAGGAGAGGAAATGTTGGTCCTCTGACCCTGGCAGATGTAACAGTTCTTTAAAAGTTAACCAAATTGAAACAAGTTGGGTAGAAAACACTTTAACTTACCAGAAATCACAGGCATTTCAGAAACCCAGTGTGTCTGTTTTGTTCACTGTGACTGCTCCAGAACGCAGAAGTGCACATGGCCAATTTCATCTTCCTTTAAGCACTTTCTCCTTGGCTATCAGACAGAAAACTTCACACAGACTGGAAATTAATCTAAATTCATCTCTCCTTAGTTCAAGGGTATAAGACTCAAACCTGGCCACTGAGGTTTCTTCTCCTGGATTTTAATGTCTGGAAAAGAAAGAAACAGGAAATTTTTCCTGGTGGATAAAGAGTATTTTAGGATGCAACTCGAAGTTACCAACCTATGTTTTCAATGTTCAGGATAAGTTTAAAGGAATATGATGCACAGAGAAAAAGACTTTTTCAGTGTAATAATGAGGTATAGCGGCCTCGATTCCACTTGACCTCTACTGGTTCTGTGGCTTGGTGACACTGGCCATCGCCTCAAGCTTACATGATCTGTACTTTTTCAACTAGACAAAAAGGTTTTCATTACCTTCCCCTTCCCCAGGTGTCCAGCTCTACAGTGGCTGGCTGTGAAACAGAAGCAGTACTTTCAGGTGTGGTTGAATTTTATTGCCCCCTCTCTCTTAGGGTCTGATGTGCTCTCTGAACATAGGTCCTGCAAAACTTCTCACAGCACTTTTGGTTGATGCAAATGTGATAGACGCTGGTCAGAGTGTAAGTTGTTGCCTTTCTTAGCATTGTTCCATTTTTATATAGTTGTCTGATGCTTCTGTTTCTCTACTTATTCTTCCTATTATCACAGACGAACTTGTGACTACAATGTTAATATCTTCATGAAGTACAAAGCTATCTTCTGCTTTTGTCCTTTTAATCCTGGGACTAAGGGTAACAGTGATCCCAAGAGGCCATAAGAGCTCCAGATCTTTTGACAAAGCTAAACCCTAAAGTTTATAGGCAGTTATTTTCAAACACTTTACTGAAATATCTATAATAGCAGAAGAATTATACATGTTTTCTCTGGGGGTTCTGAAGCCATAGGATTTAGTCCTATGTGAAACTGAGATAACCTATTCAAAGGACAAAGTGTATTTGAAGTTTAGAAATTTGGCTTAACAGCAGTGGACAAAAGTTGTATTTCTATTTCATAATATAGGATTTACTTAGAAGAGTAAGTTGTGCTACAGGTAAATGTATGATGCTTAATTTTTTTATATCCTGAACATAAAATGCAACACGTATTTGCAAAGCATCTTGGGAAGCACAGGCTGATGGATTTGATGGCTCAGGATAAAATAAAAACTTTTTTTCTGAGGTGATGAGCATATAAAATCAAGAGCACATGTTAAGCTAACACACTCCAAAAGCTTTCTCAGACATATTTTTTTTCATTTAAATATATGGAAAATGGAACTAAATTATGGAAAATGGAGAGATACATTTGAAGAAACACAAGAAGTCATGAAAATCCAAGCATGGAGCAAAATGAAAAGAGTATCTAAATATGCAGGGATCAGTTTCAAAGCACAGAGTATCTGCAGATGAAATGACTAAAGTGAGAATTGCTTATGTAATATAGGGCCAAACCTGTACCCAAAGTCTGTCTGCCGTTGTCTGTGGGGAAGAGCAGTCAGTAGCTATTTTAAAAGTGCACAGGACAGACAAATGGATGGAGAAGCAGATAAAGTACAGTCAAGGCAAGAGAGAGGAGACCAACCGAGGCTGAGTTTCAGGAAAGCCTTTGTGTGGAAAATGAGAGCTATTGTGTTTTAACAATGACTCGCCACTTTCAAGAGGTATGTAGTGTGTGTGTGTGTGTGTGTGTGTGTGGCACTAACAGATTGTTTCCCAGCTCCTGATAATTTTAATAGTACAAGAACCTCTCTGTCAGCTCTGCTATGATTAAAACAATATTTATCCTTTAATAGAACATTCATTAAGTCATTTGGAGAAGAATCTGAATGACAAAATGCCTAATAAGGTCTCTGTGTATAATAGAAGCTATGCAATGTGTTCTTCTCAATAGAGAGTAAAAAGGAGAGTAAAAAACACCCCCAAATGACCACTATCAGTGCTTTTATTTTATTGGAAGAGGTGAGGAACATACATAAAATACACATTCTTCAAATATACTCCTCAGGGTGCAAATAGAAAAGAGCTCATTATTCTTCTTACTAGCAAGATTTGATTTTATTGACACCCTAACACTTTGTCAACTGCTCAATATTATTTCCCTAGGCTATAATTCTATAGACTTCCTCTTTTTTAACTTAGTAATTCTATATTTGCAGGGATGCTTCTTTATTCTATTGTATGAAGCTCTGGAATGACAATTATTTCCATGAAAACAATAAACTATCCACTCTGTTTACACTTTGCACATTAGATAACCAGTCCATATGTGAATTTAGTTTAGAAATGATCTTGAAAAATATCATTCTCTAATAATATGCATTTTTTTCATTTGTTTTTCTTGTGTGTGGGGAAGGGTTCTACATCATAGTTAATACATATTAAATAAGTGTTTGTTAAATGATAAATGAAAAAGTAAATTATTAAGTGGATGATTGAATGAGAAAATAAATGAGTAGTCATATATGTCAAAAAATGTTGATGAACATATAGAATAATTTAGTAGTTTGAGGAATGATCAAGTTTTACCAAAACTTGATGAGCTTAAAAAATAATAGATCCCTAAATATGTCTAAATTCTAATACCATAAATCTGGAATATATCACATTACATAGCAAAATGTACTACTCAGACATGATTAACGATTTTGAGACAGATTATGCAGCACTAGCTGCACTCAATGTAATTACAACAATTGATGAAAGCGGGAAGCAAAAAGAATAAAAGAAGAATGTAGCTACAGAAGCATAAAGAGAGAGAACTAAAGACATTTCCTCATTGGCTTTGAAAACAGAAGTAGGGTCTAATCAGTAAGGGCTGCAGGCAGTTTTTAAAGGCTATGGTAGATGAAGATTCTCAGGAGGGTTTGCACAGAGAACTGATGCTTTGACACCAGCTCAGTGAAATCCATTTCAGACTATGAACAACAAACCTGTAAGGATAAATTTGTGATGCTTTAAGCTGCTAAATGTATTACAATTTGTCAAAGTAATAAAAGGAGAGTAATAAATTGAATATACTTGAAGGCGAAGACATTACAATGACTCATTAGATCTAGAATTGAAGTCTGAAATTTAAAATTTAACAAATCCTCACAAAGTATCTGATTTAGGAATAATCCAGAAAACCATGGTATATTGTATAACATACTGTTGATGCTTGAAAACAGAAACAGCTTTAAAAATCAAGATTATTAATATAGACTTAAGTGCAGTTTATCATGAAAGAGCTTGACAGAAGAAACCGAGTGAACGATTAATTCTATATTTTGCAACTATCGATTGATTTTCCTGTTGCTTTTACAAAGCAAACAATATGTACTTTCACGGAGGGTGATTTTGATAATGCTTTTCTGAGTTATTTCAAGCAGAAATTCTCCATTCATCATTTCTGTTTCTATTGTTTCACATCTCTTTAAGAAGAATGTTTCCATTTCATCACAGAAAGTCCAAGCCTACCCCTGATGTATTCCTAACTTCGCATAACACAGTGCCTACTTACTTTTCTCCTGAATAGATAGTTGATAGTTTCGTTAAATCTCCTGTGGAGAATGTAACAAACGTGTGTTGTGAGCACATTTTTCATTTTTAGTCATATTATTTTATTAAATTATACTATGGTATTATTAAGTAAACAACCACATTCAGAGACTGTAACACTTTTAGTCATTTGATAAGTATGTCAATATTTATTTCCTGAAAATGTTGTAATGAAGAAAAGCTTTATAATAGTGCCCTAGTGAGTCAGTTAAAATGTACCATGCTCTGCAGAAAAAGGAAAAATGCACCAAAGCAATTCTCAGAAATGTTTTTTTCAAAATAACCTTAGATATTCTAGGTAAGTTTTGGAAACCATGCTCTACTATAGACCAACAATTGAAGATTGTATCTTCTGTTCTTTTATCCAACTTCTTTACAGTCACTTAGAAAATATTGTAATTATTTCTGTTTATCTCTTTTAAATTCCAAGTGTTTCCTACATGTAATTGGAAACTACTCTTTCCTTGAGTGTATCTTCTAATGCTGTAGCTGTCTCTTTTAAAAAAAATGTATCTCTAGGAACACACTTCAATATAGAAGGCATATTTCTACTTTTAGAATGATTATTCTTGTGAGGTGAGATCTAGAATTCTGTAGTACTCTGATTTTGTAAACAGGAAAACAGTAGATCAGAGTCACACATTTATAAGGAGTGTGCATGTTATCTAGGTTGCTACCTCCTAAAGCATTGAAGCCTTTATTTTACTGAATATATTGAATTACTGAAATTTGAGTCCCTGTTAATAAAATTCCGAGAACTGTTACTATTAGAGCTAAATTTTAAGCCTCATTGCTGGCATTAGGGGTTATTGTCTGAGATACTATCCTGCAAGACCTATATTGGGGACACTGGCTCCACAAAACTGGTATAATGGATTAATAATGAGGAAAAGAAATTTGCCCTGTTTTTGCCACTCTTCTCTTGAGCACTGTCTATTTTCTCCTCACTCATTCTTTGTGATCACAGAAGAGATTTTTCTCTCCACATGTACATGCAGTAGCTAAAATGAAGCATCTCTCTCAGCTAATGAGCTGCAAAATACAAGTTTGGGGCAGTCTCTATGGAAACTTTTGAATATGGTGACCTTCTAGTACTGAATGTGCATAAAGTAACAGTTCCTTCTAGTTGGAAGATTTTCACAGATGGGAATAGTGTGATTTTAAGAAAGCCCCCCAAACTGTCTCTGTCTCAGTTTTCATCATTACATAGACATAATGATATAACTTGCAGTCACATTATTAAGATTAATTCTTAAAATTGCATTAAATTCTTTGGAAATAGGTATTATATAAATAGAAAGCACTTAATTAAATGGCCAAAATCTCAAGGAAGAGTATCAAAGATTGATGAATAAAATGTGATCTGAAATTTATATCACTGACCAGAAATCAGGACTTTGGGGCAATTACTGGACATCCAGTCTATGTCATTTGAGAAAAATTGTACAGAACATCTTTTCCTCATTGCCAACATTTGCTTCATACATGAAATAGATAATTGTAACACCAAATAAGGGAATAGTTACATGTCATCCATGTATCATTACAGTCTTCTAAAAAAAAGGATGATATTTAATTAGTAATTTGAATTTTTTGCCAAAAGAAGATAATTGAATTTCAGATTCAAAGGACATCATTCAATTATCAAGAGGTTGCTAAAGGAAATATAAAGGCTCTGTCCTCTGTATATAATACTTTACATGTTCTTAAGTTTTATATCAAATTCACTCCAAAGAGAAAGAAAATATTAGCCCAAAAGACTTTAGTTTAAAAATAGCATATATTTTTTCATATAGACTATCAATACTGACATCATTATTGTGAAGTTTCCTGGCAGATTATAAGAATCCTTATCATTTTTATTGACTCCTCACTGAATATTCAGTCCTCTGTTAGAGTATTCTGATGGACTTGGAAATGATAACCAACTAGAACAAAAGCAATCTGAATTCTCCACCATAGTCAGTATGCATTGTGTTAGCCTTATATAAGAAT
This sequence comes from Dolichotis patagonum, assembly GCA_004027295.1. NCBI lineage: Eukaryota > Metazoa > Chordata > Mammalia > Rodentia > Caviidae > Dolichotis > Dolichotis patagonum. The sequence goes on along the minus strand of PVJX010039790.1, from coordinate 4,297 downwards.
GTTTCCATATTAACCATTTTTGTTTTTATTAAATAATAATGGGAATTTTAGAAAATGTACATGTGCTATAATTCCAGGATATTCAGAAGGTCTGATAGAAAGATGACTCAAGTGGAATGTATTGAAATTTTGTTAGTGATGATTTTGATAAGAATGTTATTAAGATTGGAATTCGTTTATCGCATGGTAAGATGTTTAATTAATCTTCACTGAGTTGAGTGCTATGCACTGAGAAGCTTGTTTTGCAGGAAATACACTGGCAACAATCTATGTGGACTCTCTAAGCAGAAAGAAAAGCAAACATTACCTATCTGGAGGACAAATTATAGAAGTGTTGTAGGAATGTATGAGCACAGTCTCTTCATGATTGCTGAAATTCTTGGTGATCAAGCAGAGTTAAGTAGATTCACAAATTCTACTAAGGACTTATTCTTATCCAGGATGGCTGATATAAAACTTTAGATAAACATGGCATAGTGGTTAAGCAAGATAGAATCTCTTGCAGAAGTTTATTAAAGAAGACAGGAGGAGTAAAATTAACATGTGATTCAATAAACTTTGCCATATCTCACTTGAGTAAATAAAACTCCTGAGGACATAACTAACCATTTCACACTACTTTATCCAGACACACTTAAATACAAAATTTTTATGCACGTATATACCTCAATATTTTATTCTATTCCAAACATGTGCCAGAATCATGTTGGGCTTTACATACATATTTGTTCCGATTTTTACATCTAGAAACATTAAGCATTGAGTAATACTTTTTCTTTAACATGGAAAAATTTGACTTCTTATTAAATATGTTGATTCAATATTAGTACCAGTCAGGGTTTACTAGTGAATCAGATGCAATATGTGATATGCAAATGTTTAAGAAATTACAAGACTGGCTAATGAGGGTCATCCACAGAGTCGGATGAGGAAGTGTGCAGAGGGCAGGGTGTCTGCAGCCTGGAGGGTGAAAGGTTCAGCGCAGGGTCCAGAGCTTACTGCAGTATTCTGTGCAATTCCTCATCAGGAGACCAATGGTTCTGCAAGGGAACACTGAAGAATCTACAAGGGAAGGATGTAGAGTGCATGTTGAAGATTGATGAGTCTCAGGCAGAAGCTGACCAGTCTTCTCCAGAAGCCAAGAGATGCCATCCATGCTGAAGGCAAAGACTAGAATTCCTTTAAATAACCCATTTTATATAGGCTTTTCCCCTGTGGTGGGTGTAGCACTAATACCATCTCTGTGTCCTCCTCTTGCATAGGTGAAGGAGGTTACAAAGTAAAGACCCTGGCCTCCTGCTGAATCACTTAAACTTTTGACCTTCTCAAATTGACACAATGTGCCAACCATTACAATAGTTAAGAATTTGAGATGAACTTTGATGAAGCCTGGGTGGCAAAATATTTCCATGAAGATGCTTCAATATCCATTGGTACTGAAGCCAATATAATAAACAGAAACCATCAAAGCAATTCACTCCAGAATGGATGGTAATAAGTAATGTACATATTAAGCCATTCATTTTATTTAAAGATCCAAACTCCAGTTTTGGGAGTATGCCTCTGCTTCTTCAATGAAAATGCATTATTACTTTATTCATTGTTTCTTGAATGAAAACCATGTTCAAATTGGCAATGAGCCATGAATTTCCAAATTCCTTCTTCCATAGGCCTCTTTCAGGATGACGCTTGTTTCCACTTCATTACAGATACACATTGCACTGCATGATGGAAAGTCTCAATATACAGAGAGACAATGTATCATTCACATGATGCTTCAGGTCATCGTGTTTTAAGAGTTACAGTTTTCTATACTTATGATGGTGATGCAACTATAGAAATAGTAAAATGTTTCCTAAACTTGTGATGAAATGTGTACCTAAAGGGAAAGTGTGAAAATTATGAAAACTGTTTCAAATATCTAAATTTATATATAATTTCCAAAATGCCACATCCCACTATGTACCAATTGATAAAAGTTATTAACAAAATCATTAATTTCTGTACCTATTTTGGCTATGTGTATGCATACAATCAAATGTGCCAAGTTTTGGCCAAAAGTACAATGTAGTTTGCTGAAGTATTAGTCAGTTCGCTAGTTCTCTTATTAACAAATTAATATACAGTTATACATATTTTATATATTTACTATTGTATTTTACTTGTGTGTTTCCAAGTTTGTTTACTAGAAAAAAATAAAAGGCATTCAATACATAGTTCAAATGACATTATAATAAAAAAGTAATTACTTCACATGTAAATCACATATCTCTTTCATAGAAAGAAACAAGGTACAGAGTTTATTTCTTTGTTCACATGTTAATCTCAACAACCTATAGTTAGGAGCAAATGAAGATTTTATTTATTATATTGACTTTTGAGTAGATATATTTCAGAAAAATCTCTAACCAACTTTGGCTCACATTTAACTAGTGTGTAAATCTTCAAGATCTTGATATTTATTTATTTTTTTGCTGAGGAAGAGTTAAAATGCAATGTCAAATTCCATCCAAGTCTCTGACTCTGATTTACTAGGACATAAATATATCCAATGCAATTACATCAGTGAAAATATGACACATTTCACTTAACTGAAGATCTATCTTTATATTGTTTTTTGAGGATCAGAGAGATTTTCAGTGTGGGAGAATAATTTTATAGAAGAATAACAGCATATAGGACCAGAACATAAGCCATCCATCACACTTTGATGATGATGTGACATGTGCATTCCAAATCAACTGCTTAATATGTTTAATACATTAATTTTTAGTTCAATGGTGGAGTCTCAAAATTAACAATGTTTCATAATTTCCAAAGGAAATTCTATCCAAACACCACTAGCAGTGAGACAGCCAAGCATGGTGGCACACACCTGTAATACCAGCACTCAGAGAGCTGTGGAGTTTCACAGATTAAAGGCCAACCTGAACTACACAGTGAGTCCTACCTCAAAACAAACAACCACTACAGGGCAGTAACATTCTACATATTTTCACTCTCTGCCAGCTGTTGACTAGAATCATCTTCTGATAAATAAAAACATAATTTTTTCTACAGCGTTAAGTGCCAACACTATAAGACAGATCATGTCTAGAAATGGATTTGGAGGCAGAGTACCAGTTTTCATGGCTCTGTTTTGTTTTTGAATTTTCCAAAATGAACATTATTCTATGTGTTATAAATAACCTAGGAATGATTCAAAGTATACACAAGAAGGTAAATACATTATATGCTACAATTGTACGATTTTATACAAAGAACTTGAGTATCTGTAGTGGAAATTCTGCAACAATTCTTTCTTGGGGCCTGAAGGGAAAATACATTTGTAAGTAATATCCATATGTCAATAAATATTGGGAAATGTAAAAACTGAAACAGAATTATCTTGAAATCCTAATCAAGGTTCCAGAAGAGTAAATTTTTTGAAGTTTCTTGTTAAGACTACATTAAAGCAATCACAGATATAGCAAGTAATATATTGAGGGAAAAGATGTGTGTCCAAATGTTTAGATACATTGAATGACCATTTTCCCAAAAAAATAGCAAGAGCACTTCTGACAACGGCTGAGTGACCCCAGTCCTAAATATATATTCAGAGGAAATAAGGTAGGGTGTTGCAGAGACATCTGCATTCCCACATGCATTCACAATGGCCAAGAACCGAGAGCCAACCTACATGTCCACAATGGGTTAATCAGTGAAGAAAATGTAGCATGCATCTTACAGCCGATTGCTATCCAGCCCTAAAACAAGAAAATGACAAAGTGTATAACAACACAGTTGAATCTGCAGCATCATCTCCAAAGGGATATAAAATAAGCACAGACAAATAGTGCATACTGTCAGTTACATGTGAGATTTTTAAAAAGTGGAACTTTTAGAAATAAATAGTAGCTCGCAGAAAGCAGCGTCTCGGCCTGTCTCTTTGGGACCCGAAAGTCTCGGACCCGTAGAGTGGCCTGGGCTGTTTGGATCGAAAGTCTGCGCAGAACTGCATCTCGGCACGACTCTTTGGGGCTGGTAGGCCCACCCTTCATCCGCAAGGAACTGCCTGGAGATTGGCATCTGGGCCAGGTCTGTTTGGGCCCATAGCCCTGCCCTTCACCCCCAGGAAGTCTCCCAGAAAGCAGCATCTCAGCCTGTCTCTTTGGGACGCGAAAGTCTTGGACCCGTAGAGTGGCCTGGGCTGTTTGGATCGAAAGTCTGTGCAGACCTGCATCTCGGCGCGACTCTTTGACTGGTAAGCACGCCCTTCATCCACAGGGAACTGCCTGGAGATCCACATCTGGGCCAG
>PVJX010039789.1:0-15561 GCA_004027295.1 Dolichotis patagonum | reverse complement strand
GAGGATATTAGAAAATGGAAGGATATTCCTTGCTCTTGGCTAGGAAGAACCAACATCGTGAAAATGGTCATACTCCCAAAACTGTTATACAGATTTAACGCAATCCCAATCAAAATACCATTGACATACCTCACAGATCTAGAGAAAATACTCCTAAAATTCATTTGGAAACAGAAGAAACCTAGAATAGCAAAGGCAATTCTGGGCAATAAAGACAAGGCAGGAGGTATCTCAATTCTTGACTTGAAACTGTACTACAAAGCCACAGTGATAAAATCAGCATGGTACTGGCAAAGAAATAGACCTGAGGATCAATGGAACAGATTGGAAGATGCAAGTTTAAGTACAAAGACACTCAGCCACCTGATATTTGACAAAGGGGCTAAACATGTTCACTGGAAGAAGGATAGCCTCTTTAATAAATGGTGTTGGAAAAATTGGCTCTCCACATGCAGAAGACTGAAAGTAGATCCATGCCTATCACCACGCACAAAGCTAAAGTCTAAATGGATCAATGACCTAAACATTAAAACAGAAACACTAAATCTACTGGAAGATAAGGTAGGTAGAAATCTTGGAGACATAGGGGTAGGCAGAGAATTCATGAACAAAATGCAAACTGCATGGGAAACGCTTCAGAGAATCAACAACTGGGATCTCATACTATTGAAAAGTTTCTGCACTTCAAAGGAGATCAACAGCAGAGTGAAAAGAAAACCCACAGAATGGGAAAGAATTTTAGCCAGCAACCCCTCAGACAAAGGACTTATATCAAGAACATATAAAGAACTGAAAAACATCAAGCCCCCCAAATTCAAAGATCCTCTCCAAAAATGGGCATCTGAGATGAACACATAGTTCTCAGATGAAGATATACAAATGGCAAACAAATATATGAAGAAATGTTCACTATCACTGGTCATTCAAGAAATGCAAATTAAAACAAGTTTGAGATTTCATCTCACTCTGGAAAGAATAGCTGCCATCAAGAAATCAACTGATAAAAAATGTTGGTGAGGATGCGGGGAAAAAGGAACACTCCTCCACTGTTGGTGGGAGTGTAGACTGGTGCAACCACTATGGCAATCAGTATGGAGAATTCTCTGAAGACTAGGATTGGAAGTTCCATTCAACCCAGCTATCCCCCTCCTGGGTATTTTCCCAGATAAATTGAAAAGTTCGTATCACAGCGATATATGTGCACCCATGTTTATAGCAGCACAATTATGTAACAGCTAAATCTTGGAAACAACCAAGATGCCCATCAACCACAGAGTGGATGAAAAAGATGTGGTATTTTTATACAATGAAATATTATTCAGCTACGAAAAAGGATGATCTTGAGGCTTTCATAGGTAAATGGAGACAACTTGAGACTATCTTCATTAGTGAAATAAATAAGAATCGTATTTATAAATATCACATTGTGTCTCTAGTGTAAAAAGTAATAAGAACTGTGGGAGTAATAGAACCCAAAATGTGTGATTGCTACTGTAAAAAAAAAAGAAAGTGTTCTAAAGAATATAACTGCTTGTATGTTTAAGTGTGTAAGATGGATGACCATACTACTGTTTTTGTTAGATAGTGGAGCAGAACTGTTAAGTCTCACTGTTTGAATGTCTGCTTTGGTCTATGGCCATACCACCCTGAACGCACCCGATCTCGTCTGAATGTGTACTTTGTATGTTTTAATTTTGCAACTTGAACAACTATTTCCAAGATGACAGAATGTAATTTATTAAGTAGCGATTTCTTAGTGTTTTTTTTGTTATTTTCTTTTTTTTCTTGGAATTCTGTATTGTTGCTACCCTTTTTCCTGTTTTTTTTTCTCTTTAAATAAAACTTTAAAAATTAAAAAAAAAGAGGCTATATTACTACATTTTCACTAACACAGTAAGACTTCCTATTGGTTCACATCCTTATCACCTTAAGGTGTAGACAGTGGTGTGGATTTTGAACCTTCATAGTGTATAGTGCTGTATGTTACTGTTGTCTAAGTTTGCAATTCCTTAATGAAAAATGATACTGAGCATTTTTCATATGCTTGACATTTGCATATCATCTTTGGTGTGGTGTCAACTGTTCATTTTTAAAACTGAATTGTTTATTTGCTGAATTTCCAGGCTTTTTAAAAAAATACTATGCATATAAATCCTTGGTCAGAAGTATAACTTAAAAATATTTTCTCTCAGTCTGTAGCTCATCTTTTTATTTTCTTAACTGTATCAATAACAAACTAAAACATAATTTTTTCCTTTTATCATATTTTTCCTTTATGGGTCATGCTTTCGACCTTATGTCACATCTAAAAACTCTTTACTCAATTCCTGCACTCTGGCAGGCTGAAGCAGAAGGATTCAAGTTCCAGATAGCCTGGGCAACTTAGCGACTAAGCAAGACTGAGTCTAAAATTAAATAAATGAATGAATAAATAAATTTTTAAAAAGGCTGGGGATATAGCTCAATGTGAAGGTCCTGGGTTCAATCCCCAGTAGTGCAAAATTAACAGCAACAACAAAAAGCCTTTTTGCCAACCTACTCAACAAGGTCATGTATGTTTTGTCTTGTATGTTTTTTTCCAAAAAATTTATACTTTACATGTAGGACAGTGAACCATTTGGAATAACTGTGCATGTGAGGAGTGAGGAATATTCTAGAGTTCTGCTGCTACATAGCGGTGAGCGGCTGTTCTGACATCATCTGCTGATACCATCCTTCCTACACCTGACTTCATTCCACATCTATTAAGACCAGAAATGTGTATGGCTCTGTTTCAGGGTCTCTTCTGTCCAGTGACCGGTGTTCAGTGAACTGTGTCTATCCTTTGTAAGTCATATATTGCCTCAATTGCTGTAGCATAATAACGTCTTAAGGTTGAGTAGAATGTCTACTAAATTTGTTCTTTTTCTAGGTTGTTTTGCCAAATCCATTTCCTTTGCCTTTCTATCTAACTTTTAAAATTAGCTTGCTAGTATTCAACAACATACAGTTTCCCAATAATAAACATTCTTTCACATCTTTTAAAATCTGTGCTGTTTCACAGTCCCAGCACATAGGGCCTGTACAGTCTGTCAGAGGTACAGTGGTGCTCTACCTGTTTATGTGTTACTATTAAAAGTATTTACAATGTTTTGGACTTGTTCATTTTTAGTATATCCCTTTTTTTTTTAAAGAATAAAAATATATGTATTTCAATATTCCAGTGTTGGATTATAACTACATAGTATAGCAGAACATTCAGGTGATTATACTTATTCATGGATATTTGATTTAAGAAAAAAATATTCAACTGGATGTTCTCATTTTTTCTTTAAGTATATCCCTTATTTGGAATTTTCTACATAGATATTTATGTCAAACAGAAATTATCTGAGTAGAAACATTTTTATTTTCTCCTCATCTCTATGTCTTTAATTTCCATTTCTTGACTTATTCATCATTATTTTAAAAATTTGTAATTTTTACACACTTTTACACACTTATAAGGATGTAAATAAACATTTCAAAAAATAAAATCATTTTGAGAATATGCTACAGAAAAGAAAAGCAGTGGAGTAGTCTTAATAGTATGATGTCTAACGCTCTCTGGATTCTTGTGAGGAACTGCTTGCTGTTACCTCCTTGATGTATGTGCAAATATAAACCAGTCTCTGCAGTTAGCTAATGATACAGAACTGCATATTGCTAACTAAATTCAGCCACAGTCAGAGAGATCTCAGGGACATCAGCTGGCTCAGCTGACCAGAGGCTATAGCACTGGTTTGCTCCCCAGACCTCGGACCTGACAGGCTTCTTAAGAAGTCATACATCCAGGATAAGTGAAGGCATGTGCAGGTCAGGAAAGGCACAAGTACATCAGCTCTCTGATTTTCGGGAACAACCAGAAAATCAAAGTGACAGAACTTATCGTAAGTAGAGTGTAATAATTCAAAGTAGAATCTGGGCCTTAAAAGAGAAATATCAAAATATTATTGTTGAAAATACATGAGTTTTTTGGGTAAGAAATACAAACTATATGGTTTACAAAAAAGAAGGAAAAGTTACTTCTCTGTTTAGTTGATTCATTCACTTCATTCATTCATCAAACATTTTATTTACTGATCAGACAGGTATCAGGTGTATGTGTCTCCATGGCCTAAACCATGTCTGGCAACTGACACTAATGAGCAGGTGTGATTTAGGCAAAAGAGACAAAACAACAAAACAATGTTTACATTTAGTATAGGCTAATTTCATTAGAACAGTACTTACACTCTTAGACTAAAACAAATAATTATTAGATATATGTTAAAAACCCACGATATTTTATTGCCAAGTATAGTAATTCTTCTTGGTGATTCAAGGGGATGTATTCTCTTGCTTGCTTTGATACCTCCAAAGGCAAGTTATAAATTTACTATAACTCTAGATGAATGATCAGAAATTTCTGAATAAATTATCAGTGGAGTATTACTTATAATCCATGACTTATTTCATGCTGTTGTCTTATGTTATCACTTAATTTATGAAGAACTTAGAAGTCTTCTTTTTCTGACAAAATGCAGGCTTTCTAAGAGCAGGGACCATGCCTGGTGTCCTTGCAGCTGACACGACACCTCTTGCAGACAGGCGCAGGGTACCTGATGTTAGCATGGCCTAGTTTAACATGGCCAGCCTCCAGTCCTGCTGAGTACAGAGAAGAACATGCGGGACAGAGTGGCTGTACGGATGCTTGGCCAGGGGTTCAGAAGGAATAAAAGCTTCAAAAATACTTCTTTAGCTTTAATAAGAAAAATAACTCAGAGTAGCATATTTTCATGCTACTTGATTTTGAAGGATTTGAAACATACTATATTTTAAAAAGAATTACATACTACAAAGATAAAAACTATAGACTTTTGGATCATAAAGAAAAGGAATAAAAAGAGAACGAATGCCTGAACTCTTGTTAAAAGAGGTGGAAAAGGTATTCAACTTTAAGGTGAGTTTTTGGCCACCTTAACAAAAATGGAAACTTAGACCCTTTCTGATATACAACTTAGTCAGAACTGCACACAACATTCCTTCATGTTTAAATGTTGCCAGCTAATGACAAGTACTGACTCCATGGGTATAGCTAGAGATAATAAGCTACTTTGTCAGACACGTGTAATCCTATAGACATCTTTTATTTCTAACTCAGATATGCATAAAGGAACGTGCTTGTGGGTACAATCTAAATCTTCACATGTTCTAGTTTTTTCCAATGTTCCCTGGTACATTCTGTGCTGTGTGTTCCCTGGTAAAAACTGTGCTTAATTAATGATCAACTGGGCTAGAGTCTAGTCTTACCTAATGATTCACTGGACTAGTCTATTATGTTATGGTTAACTGGGTTAGAGTGTGATCTGTTAATAGTTAGCTGCAATAGAGTCTAATTTGTTAGTAGCTACTGTACTTGGGCTAGAGTGTAGTCTATTAGTGGTCAGATGGACCAGACTCTGTTTGTCAGTGGTCAGCTGGACTAGAATCTAGTCTCTTGAAGACAGCTAATAATTTTTTTTTCTGTATCACACTGATACAGCCTTAAAAATCTGAATTAATAATTTCCAGTAATCAACTATAAACCTAAATTTAATTGAGTGTTAGAAATTGTTCTCAGAGTTGATTGGGGAAAAGCTAACTATATGGAAAACCCCAAAGTCCCTATAATTTGTACTTGGAAGTATGAAGTTTTAGTACATGCTTGCAGTACATAATGTTCACATTCCTTGTGTAGAGTTGATATATGTATGTAACACATCTTAATTTCTTTTTTTCATCTCCTTTTCCACTCCTTCCCTCCATCTCTTGGTCCCCTTCCTATTTGAGAAAGAGCTTTCTCTCTACTTCCTATTTGTGCTTATGTTTTCTGTGTTATAACACATGCTTTTATATGGAAACACAAATTCAAAACCTCCTTTAGGAATATGTTACTCTTAACAGATCACAGTTCCAAGCCAAATGAGTGGTTTATTTGCATAGTGACAGGTGAGTAAGAGTTTTCTGGGTGGACCTGTTCTCTATAGTATCACTCAACAGTATACAAGCCCAAAGCATAGAGACACAGTCACTTTTCAGATGTAATTCTGAAACCAACAACTAGAGAGAAGACTGGGAATGTATAGAAAATGCCTAGTTAATGACTCTGTGTGTTTCTAGTTTTTGGAATGCTACATTTTATAGCAGATGAACAGGAAGCTAGTCCTCTGTTGAAGCAACAATGCCAACTAGGTGAAAACACACCAAGTGAGCATACTTCATATGGACCTGAACATATGAGTGCTTCTCAGCCATTTGAGAAACTCGCAAATCTGTCATCTACATTCACAAAAGTCAAATTCTCATTTTATGAATGGTATGAAACCTCTATTGCAAATACTTGGAAGAATTTTTTTCTCTGGGACGGTTACCCCTTTGGAATTTAACTCAAAAAGAAAATATCAAAACTACTTAGGAGCAATAAAAAAGGTCTCGGAAGATAAGAAATAATTATTGAATTTAACTCAAAAAGAAAATATCAAAACTACTTAGGAGCAATGAAACAGGTCTGGGAAGATAAGAAATAATTATTGAATCAATGCTTAAAATGTATGTTTTCTCCTTGTTCCATGGCAGGATGTGTGCTATCACTGGGCAGAAATCTGTCCTGCAGCCATACCTTGGTGAGGTCCTTATACAGCTCCGGATATAGAATCGCCATCTCTGGCTTCACGTCTTGGTCCAACACTAAGGAGAACACTGGGAACATGGTGTAGATAGTTGCATACCTTGGAAACCAAGAACAACATTAAGTCAGTTTAACAGATGCTTATGACACAATTATGAACATATCTATGGAATTAAAGATATGTTATAGTTTCAAAAATAAATCCCACAAAAAATCCAAAAACCCCCAAGTTGATACCAAGTAATAAAACTAGGTATTCATCCCACAGCACAGTAGCATTTTTGGGGGTGGGGGGCAGTGTTGGGAATCAAATCTAAGGCCTTGTGTATGATAGGGAAATATTCTCATCCCCAGCAACAACAACATACCCCTTTTTAAAAAAAAGATTAAAAAAACTTTTTAAAGTATATATTTGTAGTAATATAATGATTACATTCATTATGGGGAGTTTACATATGTTCATAAACACATCTTAATTCTTTTTACTGTCCCCTTAAGAAACTCATACAATCACATACCAGTGAAATGAAATTTCTCTAAGAACTATAAAAATGGAGTAAACGGTGACAAAGAGTCAGCAAAAGAACTGCAGCAGACTAGATCCTAGGGACATAAAATAAGAATGTGGAAGTACAGTTAATGATATGATACAGTATTATCTGTCCAACCTCCTCAGTAAGCAAGTGTTCACTGGACTGCAGTGAATGTTTTGAGTACTCAAGTAGTGAGAAAAATACTGGGGAAAGATACAGGAAAGAAGGTAGAGGGTGTGAGACAGGCTCCAGACACATCTGTGCAAATGTCATACCATAAATGAGTTAACACACTGCCCAGAGGGCATCTATGTTTTCCTAAATGAAGCCACTTATTTATGAACAGACTTGCTACTAAAAATAACAACTTTAATCACTTTCACCAGGGGAAATCACATCACATTCGAAATATGTATACCTGGTGTCCTGAACTTAAGTGTTTTTAACTAAAGGGGAGGTGAAAATTCAGAGGGTGTCCAAAACACTCACAGCCAATCTCAACATGATATACCGCTTGATCTTCCTTGACATTATCCATACGAAGGTATGAACCTTGGCTAGAATGGCTGACACCTGACACAATTTCAGTCTGCTCAATTCCTTCAATCATGGACAGTTTTAGGTGTACCACTGTATAGAAACCACTAAATGGTCTTTTGGGTCTCAAGTTCTTAGACTTGTCAACAGAAACAAAGACGTGCATGAGGGTCAGTCAAAATGTAAGACACACCAAATTTCTGGGAGCCACATAACCTAAATTCAGTCACAAACTGTGAGAACGCTCCCATCTGGGTCACTCAGGACCCAGATCCACGTTTCAAAAACAGAACTACGAAATATTTAACTCCCTTCCTTCCCTAAAACTGCCTAACAAGTGTCTGAACTTGAAAATCATGGAAAAGTCTACTTTACTAATGAAATAACTGGATATTACTAATGTCCAGTTATTTAGTGTGTTACTATCTTCAAAGTAGAAAAAAAAACTGTGAAGTAAAAGCAACTTCACCTCTTGGGTTTTAGAAACATTTACTTGCTACATCAGACTAGCATTAATAAAAGTTATATTTAAAACAAAGAATGTTAAAATAACGTTTTGTTTTCTGTAGAGTGAGTTAATTCACTTCAGTTTTTTAAGCCATGAGCTCCACCTTAAGCATCACTCTTGTAACAAATGTGACAAAAGCTGTAGGGTTTTTATTTTGGCAGAAGGTTAAAGTGCATTGCCATAAGTCAAGAATGAAAGTACGTATCATACACTACTGAGGGAACTGGATAAGCCCACGGAAGTTTCTGGACACTGTCTAGGGCTGTAAATGATCCCTGAGTGCATACACCATTAGAGAGAAATGTACAATGCTCAGTCTAGAGGGATGGAAATCTCCACTTTGTTACCCTCTGTGTGATTATATCATTATAAAAAAGTAGAATAGGTTAAAAAAGAAAAGAAAATCACTGGAACTGCAGGTATAACCAGATATAATCCCAGAGATGTCCAGAGATAACAACTGTTAAGATTTTGGTACGCTGCTTCTGTTTTAAATTTGACATTCATACTCTTTTCCCTTTGTGGACGACTTGTTCATTTTTGACTGTTCACTGGTACAAAACATACAGTAATAAATATCCTTGCTTAGAATTTTCAGTGCATGTATTTACTCAGGACACCTATTCAAAAGTAGAATTACTAGGCCAAACTATCTATGGTACAGAATTACGAGGATTTAGGGAAATGTTCAAAACTGCTTTGCTAAAGTTTCCACCAATATATACATCCACCGGCTGTGTTTAAGAATAAGAATGTTGCTGGGTGTGGAGGTGCAGTCGTGAAATCCCAGTGCTCAGGAGACTGAAGCAGAAGGAGCCAAGTTTGAGGCCAGCCTGGGCTACTCAGTGAATTCAAGGTTAGTCTGAACTACATGGCAAGGCCCTGTCAAAACAGAACAAAACAAAACAAAGCACAAAACACAAAACAAAATGCCAAAAAGAGTAAGAATGTCCATTCTAGCCAGGTAAGCAAGTGTCTGCTGGAGAGCACTGAATTTGAGTACTCAAATAGTGAAGAAAATAATGGAGAAAATCATAGGAAAGAAGGTAGAGGGTTTGAGATAAACTCCAGAAACACAGATGTGCAGAGATAAACTCCAGAGAAAGGACAGATGTGCAGCGTAACTTCTAGTTATCAGAACAAATCTGTACCCAGAGCCAAGTAGAAAATAAACATCTCTGTGATTGAAGTAGCTTGACCTGTTCCCTAGGATGATGACATCTGGGTGGCATGAAGAAAGATGACGATAGAAGGGATTCATGGAAGGTGATTTCAGGCTGGGACAATGAGTAGAAGCGTGGGGATGAGAGAGGTACCAGAAACCACAGAGACACGAGAACTATCTAGGCAACCAAAGGTCCTCTGCAGTCATCCACAGTGGATGTGCCATGCACGAACCTGGAAAGAAGGAGAATTAAGAAGGAGCTATGACTTCTGGAGGATGGGCACGGGAACTACCCCTTGGCCCTGCTTCCCTTTCCTGCTTTCTTTACCCTCGAATTCCCAACTTACAGCACATATAGTGTTGCCTTTCTCTACCCTGCACCCCATCTTCCATTCAGTACAATATGGTTCCTCTGCTACAAATCCATAGATCCTATACTCCTTCAAGCCAATCAATAACATTTAAGCATTAAGGTAACTGAAGTTGTATATATTTTCAATTAAGTTAAGTATTTCAATTTATTTTGAAGTGTATGGAAGAATGCCTGACAAATACTACCATTCTTGCTGGATTACTGGCTCAAATCCATGTTCCTCAGCACAGGTAGAGAGGCTTTTTGACCCCACTGACTCTATATGTCTCAATGCACTTTGTCATTCCACACAACCGGTTTCTCATGTGAGTGTTCTTGCTTAAATTGTAACCTCTCCCCCTCCCCCATGCCTCTGTACTTCTTGTCTTTTGTTTTGTTTTGAGACCAGGTCTCCCTGCATAGTCCAGGCTAGCATGGAACTTATAATCGCCCTTGCTCAGCCTCTCTAGTGCAAAGATTACAGGCATGTACCACTATGCCTATGCCTCCCTACTTCTTTTTAAACTCAATGACCTCTATTCCTCCATAAATTTTTAGGTCAGAAGGGTTCCCCATCAAGTTATTCCTGATCTATCCATTCCAAGCCTGACTATATGAGATGCTTTTTTAAATCCTCTCATTGCATTGTTTTTAAATTCTTCTACTGCATTTACATTCTTTCCTCTAATAGTCTGTTGATATGTATCTCCACAAAGAGACTCTAAACTCCCTGAGGCCCTAGATCATCTTAGACACTCAATAAAAGAGGGAAACAAACTCCATGACATTTGTGCATCCTGCCTCCTGGGTTTTACTCAATTTTATTGACTTTATCCATCTGACCTGTATTTTGTCCTATTCCATCATTAACTCGCAGCCTCATGTTTGGAAGGCAGTAGTAAAACCATCAGACTTCCACCAGGGTGGTATGCTGGGATGGACTTGTAGGGCCTGGCAGTGCAAATACAGGCATTCAGGAAGCTAACTCTAGCCGACAAAAGTTTTGGACATGTAGAAAGCAATCCTCAAGGACCTAGGAGACCATACATATTGGTAACTCTTCACTGTCTTGACTCAGTTGCTGGCACGGATGTTCCATCACTGACAAAACCAGGTTGTCTCCAGAGTACACACAGGGGGCCAGGCTTGGCCCTGGATGTCTGCTCCTGGAGCTGGCATGGATGGCATTGATACCCTGGCTTGCTGTGCTAGGGACTCAGCTGTCCAGTGAGGCCAGATTAGGACATTCTTCTGGCTTGGATTTTGATACCTCCAGTAAACAGTAGCATATTTTTTAAGCCACAGATGCTTATGAGGAGTTGAATCCTTTTAAAAATAAAACTTTCGAAGACCACGCCCTGCGTCTAAGGACACCCCAGGGTGCACAAGAGGGACCAGCGGGCCTAACCGGACTACGCTCAGCGAACTCCAGGCAGCCAGCAGGGCCCGGAATCCACCTCTGGGCCCTGACCACACATGCCCCTGTAGAATCCCAGCCCACAGGGCAACCTTGGATCTCTGTTCCCAGAAGAACCTTGGACTACAGTGGAATATCTGTGCTAGCTTGAAGGGAGATTAAGTGACTGCCTCACCAAAATAGAAGATCTCAGCTGGCTCCTGTCAGTGTGGTGAGTATGCCCCTAAAATAGAGGTGTACAGCGGCTAAATAGGGCCAGTAGTAAAGCTCCCTCCAACTAACTGTAAGACCTTAGTAAGTCTGACAAGAGTGAGCATGATCTGTTTCTACACACAGAAAACATCAGAGTGAGGAGTATGCGGAGAAGGACTCCCCCAACTTGAAGAAAACTAAAAGGACTTATGAGACACACAGGTACACAATAGGGACACGGTAGGGTCTCAGCCGACACAAACACTATAGACAGGAAGATTTGATGACCTGGAATAACCTGAAGATAAAGTACTAGCAGGAACTAAAAGCTGACCTACATCAATACTACTGGGCTTGTCAACCCAGGAAGAATATAGGACTCACCCAAAAGGCCCTGCAGTGGGAAGTGAGGTGACTGGCCCACCTATTCATTGTGGGACCAGGCAATTGGACAAACAACCTTACATTAGGACCTCAGTATACACACTACCAATGGTTGACACTAGTGAGATTGAAGGACTAAACACTAACTCGCAAGGGGAAAATGCCAAAACGAAAAAGCAAAATGCAATCTCAAACATCAAGTCCACCAGTTGCAAGTACAGGAGACACTGAAATAGAGGACTCCAAAAGTAACACACCGGAAATCTCTGAAAAGATAGTGAATGAAATTAAAAAACACCCTGAGGCCACAGAGGAAATCAAATTAGAAGTATTCTCTCATGTAAAGATAGAAGTAACAACTTTAGTAAAGGAGTTGCTGAGCGCAGCTAAAGAAGAAATAGAGAAAAAAGTACAGGAGCACGGGAAACTGATTGAAACCTTGAATGAACAATATAGAAAACAAGCAGAATTCATGAAACAAACACAAAGAGACATCCAAGAAACAAAAAATTCTATTCAAAGCATGCAAAACTGTTTAAATGAAGCTGAGGATAGGATTTCAGACCTTGAAGACAGGATCGCAATTAGTGATCATGAAAGGATAGAACTTTTACAAATAACAAAGCAGCATGAAATGACAATCCAGAAGCTTCAAGATGATGCCAAGAGAAACAATATAAGATTAATAGGCATTAGTGAAGATGTTGGAGTCAATACAAACGACATAGCTAAAATATTCACAGAAATAATAGGAGAAAATTTCCCAAACATGAGGAAAAAATCTGCTATGCAGATAAGTGAGGCATATAGAACACCAAACAATCACAACCAACATAAATCTACACCCAGACACATACTAAATAAGACCTCAGACATACAAGATAAAAAACAGAATAATAAAAGCTGTGAGAGAAAAGACACAAGTCACCTATCGAGGAAAACCCATTAGAATCACAGCAGACTTTTCAGCACAAACCCTCAAGTCAAGACATGCTTGGAGAGAGATATTTTAAGCCCTGACAGAAAACAACTTTCAACCCAGGCTGAAGTACCCAGCAAAACTTTCTTTCAAATTTAATGGAGAAACAAGATACTTTCATGACAAAGAACAACTGAAGAAATTCATGTCCACCAAACCAACCCTAGAAAGAGTATTGAAAGACATACTAGACAGAGATAAAATGATCACAATCCCCAGAACAACAGAAAGAAACCACCATGTAGGACAAGCAACTAAATAAGGGGGAAAAGCAGAAAGCAAACAATTGGAACATAACATGGCAAAGTCGAGCCAGTACATATCAGTGATATCCATAAATGTAAATGGCCTCATTTCACCTATCAAAAGAAATAGGCTGACAGAATGGATCAAGAAACATGATCTGACCCAAAAGGAAACTCATAGATTAAAAGTCAAAGGATGGAAAACAGCATTCCATGCAACAGGAACCCAGAAAAAAGCAGGGGTAACTACTCTGTTTGCAGACAATGTAAACTTCAAACCTAAAATGATTAAAAGAGACAAAGAAGGTCACTACATACTCGTAAGTGGAAAAATTCAAGAGGAAGAACTAACAATTATAAATATATATGCACCAAACACAGGAGCACCCAACTATATAAGACAGATACTAATGGACATGAAAAACCAAATACACAAAAACACAACAATAACAAGGGAACTTAACAGCCCATTGTCACAACGAGATAGATCAACTAGACAAAAAGTCAGCAAAGAAATAATAGAACTGAATCATACTTGCCAGCAACTGGACCTAGTCCATGTTTACACAGTGTTCCACCCAACCGCATCAGAATACACATTCTTCTCAGCTGCGCATGGGACATTCTCCAAAATAGACCATATATTATCCCATGAAACATTCTTAAGTAAATGCAAAGGTATTGAAATTATCCCATGCATAATATCTGACCTTAATGCACTGAAATTGGAAATTAATGGCAAAAGAAATTGCAAAACCTGCATAAATACATGGAAATTAAATAACAACCTTTTGAACAACCAGTGGGCTACAGATGAAATTAAAGAAGAAATAAAGCAATACATACAATTCAATGAAAATGCGGAAACAACACACTGTAATCTGTGGGATGCAATGAAAGAGGTCCTAAGAGGGAAATATATAGCAATAAATTATCATATCAAGAAAACAGAATGAGCACAAATAAACAATCTAATGCTTCATCTCAAGCTTCTAGAAAAAGAAGAGCAAGTGAAACCCAAAGCTCATAGAAGAGAGGAAATACTAAAGATTAGAGGAGAAATCAATGCAATTGAAACTAAAAATAAAATACAGAGAATTAATGAATCAAAAAGCTGGTTTTTGAGAGACTAAACAAAATTGACAAACCTCTAGCTAAAAAAAAAAAGAATGAAAAAACCCAAATTCATGCAATAAGGACTAAAAAGGGAGAAATTACTACAGATAACATGGAAATTCAAAAGATCATGGAAACCTACTTTGAAAATCTCTACTCACATAGACTGGAAAATACAGAGGAAATGGACAGATTTCTAGAAATATATGAACTACCAAAGCTCAACCAAGAAGATATAGCAATTTTGAATAATCCAATATCAGGTATTGAAATTGAAAACGTAATAAAAACCTTACCAACAACGAAAAGCCCAGGTCCTGATGGATTCACAGCTTAATTCTACAAGAAATTTAGAGAAGATTTGCTGCCAATACTCCTTAAACTCTTCAATGAAATTGAAAAGAAAGCAGTTCTCCCTAAATCATTCCTGGAGGCAAGTATTACTCTTATACGAAAACTAGAGAAAGGCCCAACCAAAAAGGAGAACTATAGGTCAATCTCACTAATGAACATTGATGCAAAGATTCTCAATACAATACTGGCAAATAGAATGCAGCACATCATCAAGAAGATTAGACATCATGACCAAGTGGAGTTCATTCCAGGAATGTAGGGATGGTTTAACATATGCAAATCAATAAATGTGATACAGCACATCAACAGAGCCATAAACAAAAATCACATGGTCATCTCAATAGATGCAGAAAAAGCTTTCGATAAAGTCCAACACATGTTCATGATAAAAACCCTTCAGAAACTCTCAGAATACACGGTGTCTACCTCAAACTTATAAAGGCCAACTATGACAAAACAACAGCCAAAATGGACAAAAAGTGAAAGCTTTCACTTTAAAATCAGGAATGAGACAAAGATGTCCACTATCACCACTCCTTTTCAATATAGTTCTGGAAACACTAGCCAGAGCAATCAGACAAGAGAGAGAAATAAAAGGAATAAGGATAGGAAAGGAAGAAGTTAAATTATCACTGTTTGCAGATGACGTGATACTCTACATAGAGGACCCAAAAAACTCCATTAAAAGACTACTAGAGGCAATAAACAAATTTAGCAGTATAGCTGGCTACAAAGTCAATGCTCAAAAATCAATAGCATTCCTGTACACAAACAAGAAACTCACCAAGAGAGAAATTATGGAAATACCCTCCTTCACAATAACATCTAAAAAAATAAAATACCTAGGAATCAACCTAACCAAGAATGTAAAAGACCTATATGCTGAAAATTATACTACACTCAAAAAGAAGACTGAAGAGGATATTAGAAAATGGAAGGATATTCCTTGCTCTTGGCTAGGAAGAACCAACATCGTGAAAATGGTCATACTCCCAAAACTGTTATACAGATTTAACGCAATCCCAATCAAAATACCATTGACATACCTCACAGATCTAGAGAAAATACTCCTAAAATTCATTTGGAAACAGAAGAAACCTAGAATAGCAAAG
>PVJX010039788.1:0-15555 GCA_004027295.1 Dolichotis patagonum | reverse complement strand
TTGATCTCTAGCCAGTGATCACAGTGGGAGGACCTTGGCTTCTTCTTTAACACCTACAGATGCAGGCCTAGCAAAACAGGAGGTGGGAGGCCCCAAATCCTGCAGCAGCCAGACATCAAACAGTGGGATCGGAGTCCTCCTCCCTTGCCTGTCACAGCGCTGAGGTGGCCAGTGGAGAGCTGGTGTGGCAGGGCAGCTCAGCATAGTCATGTGCGATGCCGCTTCCTTCTGACTCTCTGCTGTTCTGTTCTCAGCACAGATCTTTCCACTTCAAGGTCGGTGTATGATGTGTGACGTCTCCTGGATCATTTGTCTTTTTATCCACCTCCCTGGAAGCTGAAAAGAGAAAGAAAAGAAAGCCTACAATGTGGTGTTCTCCAGCTGTCTGTCTCGCACTTAAAAGTCATCCCAGAATTTCCTCTACATACTTTGGCCCTCATCTCATTGCATGGCCCTGAGTTATCGGAGAGGACCAGGAGCTCCGCAGAAGAGCGAGGAAATTCAGCTTTTCAGCCAAACACAGTGCTGAGCCTAACAGCATACGGACGAGGAGAAGAAGAAGTGTCCATTTTTAGATGTCACATACCTAGAATGACTGCCTTTTACTAGAAATGTTATTTATTAAGGAAAATATTCACATTGAGCTTTTACAATTAAACTTCAAATTTTAGGGGAATTTTAGATTTATAGAAAATGCATAAAGAGGAAATTGCTATGTGCCTTAATCCACTCCAGTTCCATTGTTATCATCCCACATGATCTGGGGAATTTGCCAAAACCAAACATGTCCATTGTTCATCATTCCTAACTAAACTCCAGACTTGATTTGGATTTTACCAGCTTTCCCCTTACTGTCTTTCTGACACAGGATACATTTAAAGATCACATCTCCTTAGATCGGGGACACTGTTGAGAATCACTGGTCATTTATCTTGAGGGATACCTAAGTTTATATTTTTCTGAAGTTGCCTGTGATTCACATTTTAGGAAAGAAGGTTGCCGAAGAGCAGTGTTTCTTGACCCTCATAAGAGGTGATACTTGACATCTCTATGACATTGCTGTGATGGTCACCATGACAGCACCCTTTGGCAATGGGCATTTTCAAGTTTCTACATGGACTTCCTGTATCTGAACACTGTTATTTGGAAGTGGGTCACAATGGGCACCTGTGCTCAAAGCTTGTGTGTGACAGGAGAGGATTAAGCTCCATCACCTACGGGAGTATATCTACGTATATTATCTGGAATTCATAGGTAAAATGATTTGTGCTTTCCCTCTCATTTATCTATGAATTTGTTCATTTAGGTTAATATGGAGCTATGTGTTTTTATTTCTACACTGGCTTACAATCAAATACTAGGCTACTTGCTGTGCTCCCCTAAGTGTTTCAGCGTTGGCCCTCACTGTGCTTGTCCTTGGTTCTCGTGACAAGGTTCTGTTTTTCTGTCGTTTGAGAGCTTTCTTCATTTATGGCACTGCAAGAGGCTGTCGGAACCTCTTGAACTTTCCCCGCCCCAGCCCTGGAAGCAACCATTTCTCCGAGGAGCCCTATCTAGCTCCTTTACACAGAGAATGGTCCTAAAAACAAAGATCTGGGCCCTGGGTGCACATTGAATTTTCTAAAGGTCAGGCTGATCCTGGCACAATGAAGGTAGTCCTATAAAACTAGCGTTATGATTAATTATCAGTGGAGAATTATATCATAATAACATGAGAGGTGCTTTGTGAAGGCGATCAATGAATTTGACTATACATCACCTCATTTTATTCTCCTGCTAGCACAACTAAGAGATGTATTAAACCACATGTCCTGATTTATTCATGAGAAAGGGGAGGCCTCCATGACCATGTGTCTTGGACATGTCATAGCACTTGAGATCGGAAGAGATGAAGCCTAAAGCCACACACCCCAGATAGCTCTTTTTCATGGCAACATGATTCTTCTCCAAGGGACTTTTAAAAAACACTTTCTGTCAAGTGCTGAAAAAGAGGTTTTTTTATTTATTGAATAAGTCTACAAGATGACTCTACCTGTGGGTCAGATGCTACTCTGGCCCTGGGAATCAGGCAATGAGGCAGAAAAATTCCCAGAAATCATGCAGCTTATGGCTCCATGGAGAACACAGTGAACAACTAAAAAATAGGTAAATATTTTATTTTTGTGGTCCTGGAGGTTAGACTCAGGCTTTTACATTGAGCTATATTCTCAGTCATTTTTTATTTCGAGATAGGATCTTTACTTGCCCAGACTTGTGCTCTTTTTGCCCCAGTCTCCAAAGAATGCTGGGATTACAACTGTGTGTTACCACGTCCTGTTAGCAAATAATTTCTTCAGGTATCAATTACTGTGCAGAAAAATCACATTTTCTAGAAGGTGGATGTTGAAAAATGGCAACCTAATATTAGACATAGATGCACAGGAAAAGGGACATCCTGATGTCTGCAACAGGTTTCTCCTGCTCCACGAAGGAAAATGAATGCCAGAGTGTCTGAATCACGGTGCCCTGGAGTTGCAAGAGGGTAAACACAGGACTTAGGCAGAGGCAAGATAATAAAAAGCTTTGTAGGGCGGGTTAGGGTGGTGATATTTTTACTTAGTTATTTCTCCAAGCGGCAGGAGACCATTGGAACAGCTTGGCAGGAGAAGTTGCATGATCTGATGTGAATTTAAAAGTGCTGATTCTTCCTGTTTGAGTGCAGAATACACGCCAAGCATTTTGTCAAAGTTAGGCCATCATTGATTGTAATATCCACTCTTGTGTTTGATGTTAAAATTTGAAAGGAGAAAAGAACCAGTGCAATTCTAAGGCATCCTCCACTGATTGCAAGACACATCCCAATTTCAGAGGTTCTGCAAGTGGGGAAGATGCACTTTTTAGAGTACATAAAGTACGGAAGTAGTTGAAGAGCGAGCAAGGAGGGGGCCCACAGAGATGACTGCTGCCATGCTGGTCAAAGGCATCCACAGCAGAGGCTGGCATCCCTGAGCGTGCCCTGTGCATAGCAGGAGGTGGAGGATGCAGGCAGTGAGGTGCAGATGCAGGAGAGACGCGTGACTTCTGGGCTTTTGTGTTGAATAACAGGAGACTAAGAGAGTCTTCGTTAGAACAGACAATGACATTTTTGAAAGAAGTTTCTGATTTCATTTTTGATATGACTTAGTTGTGAAGCTATGACCCCCACTTTGGGCCTGATGAAAAATAGGACAGCTATGTAGTAGACTTCCTAGTGGCATTGTAGAGCACCTGGCTGAATGAGAGTATCTTGACACAGAGGGGCAGGTGGGGGCTGGTGGATCTTTGTTTGGGAGCCAACCATGAGTGGTAGTTAAAGTCAAGCAACAAGACAAGTGAACTGCAAAGAAGAGACCAGTGGAAACCCTAAAATTCAGCCTCGGGCATAGGAAAAGAAGGAACCAGAAAAAGATTTGACAAAGGAGAACCCAGACTGTAATCTCAGCACATGGGAGGCAGAAATAGAACAATCACAAGTTCCAGGGCAGCCTGGGCTCCATAGTGAGCTCAAGGCCAGACTGGACTATGTGGTGAAACCTGTCTTGAGAGAAAAAGAAAGAAAGAAAGAAAGAAAGAAAGAAAGAAAGAAAGAAAGAAAGAAACAAAGAAAGAAAGAAAGAGAGAGAAAAGAGAAAAAAGAAAAAAGAAAAAAGAAAAGAGAAAAGAAGAGCCATGCTAGTACCTGGTGACCGATAAGACTGGAATCATGAAAGGGAAGAGTGTAAAACGTAAAAGTGTATCTGGGTATGGTGATACTCTCTAGTTATTCCAACACTCTGGGATGCTGAGGCAGGAAGATCACAGGTTTCAGGCAGCCAGGGAAATGGAGTGACTTACAGAGGCCTTGTCTAAAAATTAAATATAGCTGGGGATGCAGCTTAGCTTTATATTAGTTTATGAGGTCAAGAAGATTTCTCCTTTTTATGAAAATATTGACGAGTCTTCAAACGTGTAGAATAGTTTACAAGAACGTTTAAAGAGAACCGTCTTGTTAGTATTTTGACTCTGATGAATTTTGAGAAAATTATTTATCATTCTGTGAGGGTTTTAAATTTTTCTAATTATGATGCATTTCATGTTGTTATTGGATGGTGGGTCCCGGGGCAATTCTTGGATCTTTGGGCCTTGAACAAAGAATTGGGCAACATACACGGAAAAGGTACTGGGGAGGTACATTTATTAAAGGTGGAAAAAAAAGTACACACCGCAGAATGAGAATGGGCAGTGAGTAGGCTCAGAGCAGCCCAGAGGATAAGGGGAAGGACTTTTTGTATCTGAAATTCCGGATTGGCTTCTCTCTCAGGCAAAAGACACCGACACCGGGCCAGTTGTTCTACAAAAACTCACTTGAATGCCCTCTCCAGTGACTCGCTTAGCGTCATGCCAATGGAAATGCAGACTTGGAAAGCGCATTTTTCTGATTGGTTCAGTGTATGAGGCTCTGGGGCTGCAGAGGCTTCCAGGATCCTGGGTTCTGCGCATGTTCCTTGGGTCTACACGACTTTCACGGAAACGCCCCATTGTTTGACTATTTTGCACCATCCCCAATTTCCTACTTTAGTGTGATGTGTTAAAATATAGTCATCAGAAAAAAAGCTTTATCCAATTTTTTTGCTGTTGTGGAGGAAAATGTGTCAGGCACGGTGCTTGTTATTGTTGGAACATTGATCATATCATATGGTTATTTAGGGAATAAAAAGGCTGTGATGGTAGATTTATTACAATTGCTTTCATCTGCTCTTTAAGTCAGAATAATTTTAGATTTGAAAAAAGAAAATGGTGATGATAGTCTACAGAGTCCCCACACATAAATCCCAATGACGCTCCCCGTGTAATTTCCTTGGTGTCTGCATAACTCCTTTTTCTGTTCCTGAATCCCACCGGGGGACACCAGGTTACATGTCGTCCCTGTCTCCTCAGCCTCCTTTGGGCTATGGTGGTTACTCAGGTTTTTCTATGTTTTTGATGACATTGAAAGTTGAGAGGTACAAAGTTTAGAGGAAACATTTACTCGGGTATTTGGTGGAACATCCTTCAGTTTGCATGGTCTTCCTTATTACACTTGGGTTTGAATTTGGGGATGGAGGGACCTCGGTGTCATTTCTGACACACACAAGTACACACTGAGGCAGTTGGCGGCCAAGTTCCTTTCCTTTGTAATTACTCTTTTTCTCTCCCTTCCATCTTACAGTCTTTGGAAAGAAATCACCGAGTTCAGTCCACAACCAACTTAGTAAGGGGTTTCTATCTTATGGAGGGCTGGATTTGCTCCATAAATTTTTGAAATTCTTCTACACAGGTTCATTTATCCTGTATATTTTTTAATTCATATGCTCATTGATTCTTTCGGTTGATCATTCAGTAAACAATCTCTATCAATATGGACTGGATATGCATTTTATATGTTGAATCATAGCATCACATAGGTTTGTATATCTTTCATTTATTTTTCACAGAAACGTGGAAAAAATCTCAAATTTCTAAATTGTCACAGAGTATTCCATGGATTGCAGCTACCATGCATCCTGAACTATCTCATTATTTATGGCCAATTTTTCTCTAATAGTTATGCCAAAATTCATACAAGTAAAAATGTTGAGATTGAAGGAAATAATGAAGGCCAAACTTATTACTTACAAAGCATGTAGATTTGTAAAAGTTGGTCACAGTTCCTTATATTACACAGTACAGTGACATTTACCAAGAGATGTTTTCCTAAAGAACTATTGTGATCCCAAACTCACATAATGTAAGTTTATTTTTCTAGTAAATTTTCAGTAAAATTTCTAGTAAAATTTCAGTGCAGTACTGTATTATCAGATCATAGCTGCATCTGCATGTATTTTCTTTGATGTTTCTTTAAATTTCTACAATATGTTTGCTGATATTTTATTTAACACTATTTTCTAAGTTAATGGCATACTATGTCATTGTGGTTATTTAAGTTTTTGTGGCATTTTCGCACTTTTCATGTCATTGATTTTCATTGCTCATGCTCAAGGTTAACACAAAACAAGCATCACTTAGTGGCCACTTGAAATGCTTTGTTATGGAATCTGACAAGAATTTATTTTTTAAAATTGATTTTATTGACACACTTTATATATGCATAATGATCTTTACATATACATATACGTGTTCAGCATAGGGAATTTGTACCTGTACATAATATATTTTGATTCTTCATTTTCTCCAATCCCCTTCCCTACCTTCAACTCCTCTTTCTCTCCTTATTTACAAAAGCTTTGTTTCCATTCTTTTCCATCTGTTCTTTTATTATATTCTTTTCCATCCCCCCTTGTCCCTTTCCCATTTGAATATTTTTCTTCTTCTTTCCCAAGATTCATATACATTTTGGTCCTCATTTACACTTTTGTTTTCACATACAAGAGAAACAATGTGATATTTAAACCTATGTGTCCAATTTATTTCACTTAAGATTATTGTCTCAAGGTGCATTCATTTATTTAGAAATGTCTCAAGTTTATCTTCCTTTGTGGCAGAGTAGTACTCTGTTGCATAAAAAACCACATCCTCTTTATCCATTCATCAGCTGATGCACATTTGGGTTGCTTCTAAGATTTACCTATTACAAAATGTCCTGATAGAAACATGGGTGTGCACGTCTTGCTATGGTACGATGCTTTTAATTCTTTTGAGGATGTCAAGAAGGGAATAGCTTTGTCCAGTGGAACCTCTGGTTTCAGTTTTTTCTGGAATATCAACACTAGTTTCCCAATGTTCGCACCAATCTACACTTCCACCAAGAGTGGAGAAGGATTCCTTTTCTCCCCATACTCTTCCCATTGTTATTGTTTGATTTCTTGATGATGGTCGTTCTTTCTGGAGTGAGATAGAATCTCAGTATTGTTTTAATTTGCACCTCTCAAATGACCAGTGATACTGAACATTTTCTCATCTGTTTATTTGCTGTTTGTACTTCTTCATCTGAGAAGTGTGTATTCATTGGCATTTGACAAGAATTTCGATTATAATATGCTATGTGAAATGACAGCAAAAGAGTCGTAGATGTAGTTTACAAAACAGCATTTCCAAAAGTTAACAAAGATTTCCAGTTACTAGCTAGTAAATAGGATAATCATAAATCAAGAGTGAAAGTCAAGACTGTAATTCACTTGACCAGCTCTGAAATCACACACGGCTCATGCGCTCTTAGAGTAATTCACTACTTAGAATCTTAAGCTGAAATGAAAATCTATAAATATTTTGATATCACACTTTTTAAAGCTTACATAGTTCACATTTACATTAAATGTAATTCTGTTTCACGTACAGATGTCTATTCACTGAGGTGACATTATTTATTATGCTGACGTGTTTACAAAGACAACCCACACCCAATGACAAGATAATAGGACACCTCGATATGAACTGCTTGACACTGTTTTACTGTACTTGTTTTCACATTGCTCTCTGTGGACAGCAGTTGACTACAGAGGTTTATTTCTATGTGAGTATAGACACAGAACAGTTGTGTGTCTGTGTGGGGTTTGCTGCATGGACGGAATCACTGGGAACTCTAATTTTTAACTAATTCCATTACTATCATGTGTCACATTAAGCCCTCTAAAGGAGCAGGGTTTTAAAGAGATTTGGAGATAAAGCTATATTTGAGTTGGGTCTAAAGAGAATTTGTCTTATTTTAGATAGTCTTGTTCTAAGAAGTAATAAAGTAAACATCTATACTCTGGTTAGATCTCAGCACTGACTTGCAAATTCATGGACTTGACAGTGTGGTTTCCAACAACTTCTTATTTTATTTTTTGGTTGTGGTTTTCCAGTAGCTTAGAGTTTTTTTTCCAGATTCCCAGACCAATGATTAAATAATGTAAAATATTCATTAAGGTATAATTTACGTTACTCCAAATTCCATGCATATGTATTATAACACATCAAAATAAATACTATTATGTACAATATTTTGTTTTACACATTTGGTCTTAGGGAGTGAAACTGTTTAATATGAAGCATCTCATCTGTCAGTACTGAGATAAAAGTGATCCAAATATCAGTGTCAGTTTCCTCCAGATATCCATCATTGGTGGTATTCTGATTAGACTATAGAAGTGGTTGTGATGAAAGGAACCACGCTTTTCACATTTTCTTCTCTATGTCTCTGGACCAGTCCAGCCAACACTGGCTCTCGTTTTCTTCTTTCTTAATCTCTCTCCTGTTTGGCTTTAATGCTTGTTCTCTTTCTATTGCTCATCTGAACCGGACATTGTAGATGACCGTTTCCTTGACTTCCCCAAACATAATGATCAGAACAATTACATGATTCGTGGTAAAGGTGGGAGGTTACTTTGAAGCACAGAACAAAACCGAGAAACTACATAACCTTGTTCTTTTGAGGTCATTCAGCCTCTTTCACCATTATCAATTCCCCAAGGGGTAGCCTTTCCCTGTCAGGACAGCGCACGACTTACACCACGCTTCCTGTATGGGTGCAGGAAGTGGCTCCGTAAAACTCTTTCTCTCTGGCTGCTGACTCCAAAACTCAGGTTTCTCCTTGCAGAGCAGTTTCTACTGCTCTACCTTTCCAGATCAGTCTTTTAAAATATTTTGTAATAGGTAATTTTGCATAGTTTTAGACACTTACAGATTTTAGACATTTATAGGATTATATGTCTCTGTGTGTGGTGTTGCATGGATGGAATTATCAAATGCTCTAATTTTGGCAGTTTGACAAATCAGGAAATGCTTGTGCATTTTGCTGGGTGTTTCTATGAGGTAGTTTATTGATGTTAAGATTTAAATCAGTAGATTTTAATGCTAAACTAGATTCACATTGTCATCAGTACGGTAAAGCAGATTGCCCTGCAGAATGAGGGGGAACTTCCTGTAATCAGCTGAAGATTTGAATGGATCAGAAAGTCCAACACTCCTGGAGGTAAGAGAGATTTTTTAGTTGAGTGTTTTGGATTCGTGATAGGCTGAATGCTTCTTTGCCTGTGACATTCATGTATCAAGACCCTACTTACTTGCATGGTAATGTTAGGAGAACGGGTTTGGGGGAGAGGAATGGCATCCATGTGCCTGGAATCAATCCCTTGCTGGTACTAAATCTTCCAGCACCTTAACTTAGGTTATGCAGGTTCTAGAACTGTTAGAAATAAATGATTGTTGTTGAAACCATCCAGTCTGCGTTACTGTGTTGTGTCGGTCAAGCTAATTAAGGTAGACTTCATTGGCAGCACTGGCTTTTTCTGGGTCTGACACACTTCACATTTTGGCTTTCCCACCTTTCATGGCTCCATGAGCCAATTCTTTATAATTCAATCTCTCCCTTTCACCTCTATCTCTGCCTTTGCTGCTTCCATAGGGAATCCCACCTAATATATTCTGCATGGTCTTTAGTCCACAATCTCATGCTATCATCCACCTATTTTGCCAAACAGAGGCTATGGGCCCCTGTGTGTTCCACTTTAGCTTTATCATGCTATTAAATTATGCACACCTTCCCATCAGTCTCCATAAAGGAAGGCAGTCCCTTCGCAAAGTCCTCTCATTGGTATTAATTATCCTGACTGCTGTCATCCATCCTCCATGCTCCTGCCTATGTCAGAAGAAGTTCCCAGCAGAGTTTAGCACCACGCTTAGTTTACTTGCTACTTTGGTTGTGGTTGGTTCCTACTGTTGCCTATAAACTTAAAGAATTTCCTTCTTGAAAAATGAGCCACCCAATTAAAGTTTAAATTTCATTCATCTAATCAAAATGTCATAGAAAGCAAGAAAAGTGGTCTTGATTAGTCCAAATGTGGTAACATGCTTTACAATTCTCAGGGCACCAGAATCCAAAGAAAAATCAATGAAATGATCAGTTTGTAGTACTCAGGAGAAAATGTCACTGGGCCATAAATGATAACTCACAGTACACAGTTTTGCTTCAACTCCTTTTAATATGATAATGTATAGCCTGCTGTAGAGTATGGGAAAATAGCCAGAAACAGATTTTTTAGTATATTTTGGGGAAATGATACTCTGTGTAACAGTAGTGCTTTTTATGAATCTCAACATTACTGAGTTTTTGGACTGGAAAATTCTTTGTTGTGAAGGAAAAGTAAGGTATGGAAAAGAAAGAAATGTGGACAAGAAACAAGGAAGGGAGGAAAGAAGAAAAAATGAAAGGGTAAAAGGAAGGAAAAGAGGAAGGAGGAGGAAAGAGAAGGAGGGAAAAGAAAGGAAGAGAAGGCAGGCAATAAAGAAGTAATAGAATGAAAATGATGCAGGTTAAAGCTCATTTGATTGTCCTCTATGAACATATATTAATTTGGAATTTTAGTGAACTTTGAAAATTAGAGTTTTTTCCCAGGATAGGATATACTGACTAAAATATTCTCACTAAAATAACCACTATTCCTTTGGAAAGTCAGTTTTCAAAAACACATTTATGTATTTTTCTCACCTACCTTTTTGGGGGAGTAGGCAACTACTCTAAAAATAAAAAAGATTGTTATTTGAAAAAGTACTCTGAGTCCATTTTCCTGCAGAGAATTGTGAGACTTTGTGACTAATTTCTGATTACTCAAGAAAGAGTCACTCCTTTAAATAACTCATGATGAGGTCCTTAGCAGTTTTCACAAGCAATTTCAAATAATGATTTTTTGAGAAGTTGAAGCTGTCTTAGTTTTTCCTACTTTACATAGATTTATTTTTCCCATCTACCTCCAAACAATGTTTTGTGTATTTCCTTCACATTTTAAACCTCTGAGCGTTCTTTCAGAGATTCGGTTTTAAGGATCAAAAAGTCAAATCAAGTCCATATTTCCCATTATTACAGAACAGGTCCGATGCTGAATGTGTGGTGGATACTCAGTCTGCTTTGTTGTCAGAGGGTGTTCAGTATGATGCAAAAGATGACACACGGAAGGAGACGTTGGGAACAGGGTAGGGTGTGTGGAGGCACAGTAGTAATAGCTAATTCGAACATGACATGTAGCATGAATCAGGTGGGCATCGTAGGGCACGATTCTGAGTAGAAGTATGGATAGTTGCATTTTAAAATTCTGAGAAGTCTAAATGTAATTGAGATTGAACATAAGTATTATCTTGTGTCGTCTTTGTCACCTTTTCCCACTGACTCATTTCCCACTCACTGTATCTGCAGTACAAGTTATTATCCAAGTTAATTTGTGGGTTTCCACATGTAAAGATTTCAGTATTGCATTGACTTGATACTAAGATGATAAATGACAAAGAAACACCCCTGCTTCTCAGAGAACTGACAAATTCGGAAATACAGGCCTACCTGCAATACACATCTCCCGGAGTGGAATAACTGCTTTGACTGGCTGAAGTTTCACATTTTTCTTTCTCATTTTGATTAGCTGAAAAAACTAAAGGCATTCTTTGGTAGTCATATTGAAATGTCAGCTTTTGGCATTCTCTTCAGTGTCCATTATATAATTAGGTATAATCATAGGTAAATTTTTCCCACATCATAGGTTTTCCTGAAAATGCTCTTTCTGTGTACTGTCCCAAATGAAATACTAGGTTCTTTCCTATAATTTGTCTTTCTTTTCTTTCTCTGTGTAAGAGATTTATATTTTCTCTCTATATATAGTGAATTTGCCTTCCATTTTCTTATTATTCTAAAATTAATTTTACTTACCCTTTGTTCCCAAAATTAATAATTCTGCCATCAAGCACATAAGAAAGTGGATTTATGCAAGGGTTCTCTGTAGTGAATTTTCTTTAGTCCTTGTTTTTTGAAATTAAATTTGTTTTTCTGCTTTTTCACTCTCAGATAATATTTCTTCACTTTGCCTCCTTATCCTCACATTTACAACTTTTGTTATGGTTGATACATTGTGTCAACTTCAGAAGTTTAAAAATTGAACTAAGACTCAGCAGGGAGCCAGGGTCCTTTGTAAATATTCTCAGCCTGTGCAAGAGGAGGGCATACAGTGCTACACCCGCGCTGGAAGTGGAGTATCCTGCTTACAATATAAGGGAAGAGAAGAGGCTTGTCCTGTCCCCTTTTGCTCTGGCTGCTGCCTTGAGGTGTTGCCCCTCTGCCATGCCGCCCTGCCTTGGAGCCATCATATGGACTGGAACCTCCACAAACAGTGAGCTAAATATACCTTTCCTTCCTTCTTTTTGGGCATAGGGTATTTTGTCCCAGCAACAAGAGAAAAGTGACCAAGACAACTTTCAAAGGTGTTTTTTTTTCCCACTTCCATAATAAGTTGGGGAAGCAACCTGAGGACTTAAAGTGACACGTGAAATGCTCTTCCAATGTGTTCTTTCAAAACTTGTGAAAGGAATTTTGTGACTGTCAATAGTTGCCTCTTGCTTCTCTCCTCCTCCTACTTTTCCTAAATTTATATTTCCAAAGTATAGATGACCATACATTTAATAACACAAATGGTTTTTGTTGAAAAATTTAAAACATCTCCTTTTCTGTGTATTTCAAAACTTACAAGAGGTTACCAACGGGTCTACAGTAACTAAGTAAGAACCCTATGCTTTCGTGATTCAGTGGGAGACCATGGCTTTATTTCTAATTTTCTCTGGCTCACACGATAATGACTGGCTAGGACAGCACTTCTGCCTGGCCTCCTGTTACGGCTTAGATCTAAAACTTACCCCCAAAGCCTCATGGAGCTGGAAGGTGATTAAATCATGGGAACACTGTGCTTATCAGTGGGTTTGTTCTCTGATGAGTTCAGTGGGAAATGTACTGTGCAAGGTGAAGCCCACGTAGAGGTGGTCCCTGGGGGTGTGACCAGGAAAGGTACACATATCCTCCTCCCTAGGCCTCCTGTCCCTCTGCTCTCTGCGTGCCATGGGGAGAGCAGTTGTCCTCTGTCTCTCCCTTCCATTATGTTTTTCTACCTTGGAGTGAGTCAACTTTGGACTGAACCCACTAAAACTGCCTTCCAAGTACACCTTGTAGGCCTCTGAATTAGAGCCTTGCCCTACTAGGAGAGAAAAACTTCCCCAAATAGATCTGTTATTCACACCTAGGGGGGCATGGCGTTCAACAGGAAGCCGGCAGCTGTCCCCACTCAGTTTCACCTGCCAAGAGCTGGTTCCATGAAAAACCACAAGAGACATGCTGTGCCTGCCAGCAACCCCTGTACCCAACACTGCCCTGTCTGTCACCTACCATTAGACTGCCCTACTCAGAGACCCAAAATTTTGCACCCCCTCAGCACTACCTCCTCCTAGTCCCACATAAACTCCCCTATAAAAACATGCCCTCACCCCTGCTCAGGGCCAACTGTATTTTCACCCTTGGCCCAATCAAACCTGGTGGCAATAAAGTCTTCAAAGGTTGCTTCAGTTTTGCCTGCCTCAGTGTTCTCAATTGTGCCTCAGTTTAGCCTAACACATCTCTCCTCTCTTTAGGTTTCCAGTATCAGATATTTTATCTCAGTGATGGGAAAGTGAATAACACCTCCCCTTACAACTATACAGAAATATTTATACTTTCATCAGGTAATCACTGGGAATCTACATTGTGCCAGAACCAGACTCTGAACTGGGAATAGGCAGTTAACTCTAGGGACTCACAGGAGACTGCAGTGATCTCCAAGTCCTCAAGTTTGTGGCTTTCCCCATACAGATGACCATTTTGCATTCTTTCACCTCTGACTCTGCAGGTGGTCATTGTAACCCTAATATGTGAATCATTTGTCTATCTTATCTCAGCTGATCTTATCTTTCCCGTGCCTCTAATAAACCCTAAGATACCACTGGGAATGCATTCTCTTAATGATTTTTTTGGACTCTGTTTCACTTATGTTTATATCAGTTCAATATGTTCAGTCCGACCCTATCCAAGAGGTTTGTTATGTGAAGTCACCGAGTGAGATGAAGTAAAATACTATTTATGACCTCCAAGGAGCAGTATTTATTGTTCAAGAACATGAGCTGGGGCTTACGTAGACTTTAATTCCTGTGTTGCTATTTATCAACCTGTGATGGTAAGAAAATAATTTTTAACATCTGTAACCAATGGATTCTTTGGTTACAAGGAATAGTACTAGTAATACTATCTTAGAATTATTGCTATAGTTTGCATCTTAAGTGTTCCCCAAAGATCCACGTGGAAGGCTTGTTTCCTGGGAAATAATAAAAGCTTTAACAGGTGGAACCTGATGGGAAGTCTTTAGATCACTGAGCCTGCACCTTCAAGGGATTTGGGGGCCCCACCTATTTTTCCCTTGCTCTTTTATGCTCCTTGGTTCATCACAAAGCGAGTGGTTTTGCCCTAGTAGGTACTCCTGCCATGGTGCTGCCGCAGACCAAAGCAATGAGGCCAACTGCTCAGGAGCTAAAACATCTAACACTGGGGATCAAACCAAATCTTTTCTGTTTGTTAGTTCATCATCTCAGATATTTGTCACAGTGATAGAAATCTTACTAACACAGCTGTTGGGATGAAGGGAATTGGTTAGCACACTTTCCTACACTTGAATCTTGAGTCCCTTTTGTGGATGGAGAGCTGAGCAGTGTCACTTTCTTTTTTTTATGTTTAACTTTTTAAAAATTTTTTTAAATTTTATTTTATAAGGGAGTAAAATTAAACACAACAAAACAGAACAGAACGGGACATAAGAAAGCATAAATTTCAAAGCTAGACAACCAGAGTTTTTCACTATCTGTCATATTGTCTCCTGTTTTCTTCCAAATGGTTGTCCTTATCTTTGCATATGGAGAGCTCATACTAAATAACATAGCCAATCTTTTCACAAGATGTGTAGTTCACTGGCTCCCACTTCCTAAGCAGGGGGGAGGGGGAAGGGAGACACGGGACGGGGGACAGGACGACATGACATGTCTGATTCTCAGCACACACACCGGCAGGATCACAGCCGCCCCCCCAGATTGGGGAGGAATTCCTTGTTCTCCCGGCAACCCGAGTCAACCACACGGTGCAGGTCCTGATGCGCCAGGGTCTCTTTCCTTTGGGCTGCTGAAAGTCTGCCACGCTCTCAGCTACCCCCCAGAGAGGGGAGGAGCTCCTTGTTCTCCCAGCACCCCGAGTCAATGGCATGGTGCAGGTCCTGAGGCGCCAGGGTTTGTCCCCTGCAGGCCCCCTAAAGTCTGCCATACTCACCTGCTATTTCTTTCTGATGAATTGACCATTCCATTTCCAAAGTTCTGAAATGGCCAACAGACCACAGAAAGAATTCTCTTTAGGCTCCTGTTTGAAACCAGCAGCTACAGAAATCTGCTGGCCTTGCTTCAGGACCACCAGTGTCACTTTCTGAATAGTAAGTATAGCAGAAAATTCAACCCCCTAATGGAGTACCACTCTGCTATAAGGAATGATCACTTTGAGATATTTATAAGTAAATGGATGCAATTTAAGACCATACTCATAAGTGAAATAAATCAAACTCACATGTGTAAACACTGTATAGTCTCCCTAGTGTAAGAAATGGTAAGAGTACAGAAGATACAAAAAACTCAATCATTACATGAAAGGATAAGAATCTGCTTAAACAGGAAAAAATATTATCTCAGGGAAAATGAGTGAAAGGAAAAATGAAGAGAAAAGAAAAAATG
>PVJX010039787.1:0-15566 GCA_004027295.1 Dolichotis patagonum | reverse complement strand
TAAACTAAAATCTAAATGGATCAAAGATCTAAATATTAAAACAGAAACACTAAAACTACTGGAAGACAAAGTAGGTAAAAACCTCAAAGATATAGGGGTAGGAAGAGAATTCATGAACAAGAACCAAAGTACATGGGAAGTATTTCCCAGAATCAATAACTGGGACCACATCTTATTAAAGAGTTTCTGCATGTCAAAAAAGGTTTCCAGCAGAGTGAAAAGAAAACCCAGAAATTGGGAAAAAATCTTCATGGACAGCGCCTCAGACCAAGGACTTCTGTCTAGAACTTATAAAGAATTAAAAAAAAATCAGACCCTCGAAATTCAAAGACCCAATCCAAAAATGGGCATCTGAAATGAATACACAGTTCTCAGATGAAGAAATACAAATGGCAAATAAATACATGAAAAAATGTTCATCATCATTAATCATGAGAGAAATGCAAATTAAAACCACACTGAGATTCCATCTCACTCCAGAAAGAAATGCCAAGACAGAAAACACTACCAACAACAAGTGTTGGAGAGGCTATGGGGAAAAAGGAACTCTTCTACACTGTTGGTGGGAGTGTAGACTGGTGCAACGACTGTGGAGGTCAGTCTGGAGATTCCTCAAAAAGCTGGGTATGGAAGTCATATTCCCAGAAGAACTGAAAACATCATACCACAGTGATATATGTGCACCCATGTTTTTAGCAGCACAATTTGTAATAACCAGATTTTGGAAACAACCTAAGTGCCCATCAACTGAGGAATGGATACAAAAGTTGTGGCATTTTTATACAATGGAGTACTACTCAGCTATAAAGAATGATCACATCGAGATATTTATAAATAAATGGACACAACTTGAGACCATTCTCTTAAGTGAAATCAACCAAACTCACAAGGGTAAATACCATATAGTCTCCCTAATATGAGATTTGATAAGAGTATATAAGACTTTATGGTAAGCATGAGGCCCCATCTCATAGCTTCGAAGTCTTTCAAAATTTTAAATCATCAGTTGGAATGGTGTTATCCTGTTTTGTTTGACTATATAATACTTGATGATATGAATAGCTGTTTTGAAGAAAACAAAACATTATGACAGCTATTGCTGATTTAATATCATCCTTCTTAGAAGTCCTACTATGCTTTTTTTGTTCTACTACCGTCAGTTCTATCTATCACATTGTGTCTTATTGGAATTTGAGTATGTGTGATAGTTCAAACAATTTTTTTTCTTTTTGATCAAAAATGAGATATTATAGTACCCATTGATCATTTTCTGTTATTCGGTTCAGAAAGCCCTGTAATTATTTCACTCTATGCATGGCTTTATACTATTGTGTTATGTTTGATATTATTGTATTTGAAACTATGCTCAACTATAGCAGAATAAGAGATATGGTGTTAGCTACTGTTGATATCCAGTTGACTTAATGTAAAGTACTGTGTTGCCTATGCTGTCCTGTTGTGATCTGCTCTGTACTGTCCCCTTTTGTTTTATTCTCTTTCAAATAAAAAAAAATTGTCCTATAGTTCTTGAGGATTGTGTTCTATTCTCCATTCTTTTTCTCCCACTTTCATTTCAGTTTTGGAATTTCTATTGACTTGTCTCCAAGCTCAATAACTCTTTCCTTAACCTATTAATCTATCAGAGACCCTATCAAAGGCATTCTTTATTCCAGAGGCTTTTTATTTGCATTGATTTATTTCTTAGAATATCCATGACTATGTTTATATCATGAGCCAGCTTTTGCATTTTGCTTACTAGAGTCCCTGATGTATTGATAGTAGTTTTTTGATCTCCCTGTGTCATAAACCCAAAATTTGTGTCATATCTGAGTCTGATGCTTGCTTTAGCTCTCCAGGCTGTTTTCCCTTGAGTTTTGAAGTGTTTTAACTCTTAATTTAGAGTTGGATATGTTGTATTGTATAATAGGAACCCAGGTAAATAAGTCTTTAAAGTCCAATTTATGTTAATTTGGCTTGGAATTTAGCTTTGTTGTAGGTTTTCTGTGGCTATATGCACCAGATGTTGTCAATGTTTCCCTTCTTGACTTGAGCATGCCTAAATATTCTTCTGCAGAGAGAACTGGATCTTGCAGTGCTTTCTTTTGTGGACCACTATTATTATTTTAGATTTTTTAGTTTCTTATTCAGTTTTGTTAGTAAAATATTTGTGGTACATAATTATCACATTCCTCATGGAAATCTGACCATATTATTGTTGCTAAGTGTGGGGGAGAATAATAATAATTCTATCATCTTCCAGTGAAACCTTAGTCTTTCTGTAAGCCAATGTCTCCATTCTATGACTTCTACCAATGGTTATTTTGGTATAATTAACTTGTGGCTATCACAACAAAGAACAAACGACTGGAAAAGTAGAAATCCAAGATCAGTGTCAGTAGGGGAGGGATTTCTCCTTCACTTATAATGTCTGCCATTGTGTTTCTCTGTGTCATAAAGTTTTTTGGTAATACCAGCCATATGAGTTAGGGGACATTCTACTCACCTTTTCTTTTTAAGTTAATTACTCATTTAAAGTTTCTATATTTATATATAGATACATTCTGAGGTACTAGTGGTTAGGAGTTCATCATAGGGAGTTTGAGCAGACACACCTAGTAGAATGGATCACTTTTTTTAATGATAAAGGGTGTCATCAGATAGTGTAGGCTTGCCTTGAACTTACTTTATGTATCCCAAACTGGCCTTAATCTCACAGCAGCCCTCCTGCCTCAACCTCTTGAGTGCTGGGATTACAGGCATGCACCACCCTGCCTGGCAAAACAAATCATTTTTGTTTTCACCTTGGTGTGGCAGGAGAGTTACAAGGCACTGAGTGTAGACAAATACCCTTCCCCATGGATCTTAGACAAGGTTCTAGTAATTCTTTTTATCATGGAGAACAGGCCTTGGTTATAGAGAAAGCTCCATCTGCATTCCAAAGGTTACTTTTCCCTTCTCAACTTCTCAGCCATGAAAGGCTTTGTTTTGAATTTCACCACTGG
Organism: Dolichotis patagonum; assembly: GCA_004027295.1. Lineage (NCBI taxonomy): Eukaryota > Metazoa > Chordata > Mammalia > Rodentia > Caviidae > Dolichotis > Dolichotis patagonum. Next base: position 12,564 of record PVJX010039787.1, on the reverse strand, counting down.
TGGGTTTCTTGAAAGTAAGGCCTAAGATATTGTGGGGTGTCTGTAAGACTATGACTCCTAGGAACGTAGCATTTTCACGGGAGCCCACATGTAGCTTCTGGTAAATCATCAAAATCACCATTTAAGTATTGCTACTAGTTTATAACTCCAACAGTTTGTACTTCAGTTTAATAGGTCTTGAGTCTCTAGGTTATCTCTTTCTCTAGAATTCAAAGTATTAGTTTGTCCTGAAAACTTGTTTCCTAATGTAACTAAGAAATGTGACAATTTTCAACTTGTCCAACTTTTCCTTGTAGTAAGAAGGAAGTTGAAGTTTTATGTTTTAACTGGGCAACAGGGTGCTAAATATTTTATCAAATGTTATTCTCTGTGTTTCTGAGGGTGCTTTTGGATGAAATTAAGATTAAAATCACCAGACTATATATCAAAGGGCCCTTGGTAGTGTATCTCTTCCAATAAGTCAAATTGCTTAGATAAAATAAATAATCAACCCTCTCCCAAGTATGAGAATTTCTCCTGTTTGATTCCCTTAGAACTGGGACACGGAACTTTTCCTGCCTTCTTTTTTTTTTTTTTAATAAAACATCAGCTCTTCCTGGGTCACCAGCCTGCTGCCTTAAGACTGGAATCACATCTTCAGCTGTTTTTGGTCCCTAGTCTGTCTGTTCACTGAACAGATCATGGGGCTGCTCAGCCATCATGATTTTATGAGCCAATTCTTCATATTCAGTCTCTCTCTCTCTCTCTCTCTCTCTCTCTCTCTCTCTCTCTCTCTCTCACACACACACACACACACACACACACGCACACACACATACAATATTGTACAATATTGGATATTGCTCTATTCCTCTGGAGAATCTTAGCTAACACAGGAGTGATGGTGCCTATGCTCACTATATATTAGAGCTGAAATTGGAAATAAAACTATATTTTAAATCAGTCTGATTCTTGAGACTTATAAATAAAAATCTGCCTCAAAGACATGCATCTCTTTTCTCCCTGTGATATTAGAAACATTTATTTATTTCTTTTCTGTATTTTTCCATGTTTTGTTGATTCAAATTGTAGATTTGGAGCTATCATATTATATTTCTGGAATGTGAATCTATTTGTCAAATGTTATTGACATTGAATTCAGTTTAGTCACAATTATTTGGATTTATGTTTGCATTTTACAGTTCACATTCTTCATCTTCAATTCTTTTATACCATGTTTTACAGGTTTTATTTGGATAGGTGTTTTATATAGCTGATGTGTATTTGACTACATATGTCAGGAGGAACACATGTTTAGTATAATTTTTGAATAATTAAGAATATCCTTATTGCCATCACACACAATCACTAACTGATCTGGCCATGAAATTCTTATACTAAGTCTCCTGCAAGAATTATATAGACTTTGTCTTGGTGACTTTTGCAATTTAGTGTGCAGAAAAGTTTGAGGTCTTCTTAAGATGTTTTTCCTGGGTTGGTAACTTCTTTTTTTTGTCTGGAGGTTTCCAACATTTATTCTTGAATTCAAAAGTTATATTATGATATGTCTGTGTCTTTGTCTCTTCTCATTAATTTTGTCTGTAATACATGACCATTTTTAATTTTAATATTTAACTTTCTTCTAGTCATGAAGTTCTTTTAATTATGAAATATTTAAAACATGTAGAGGACAATAAAATCTTATTGTCACCCATTGAATATAAAATTTTAATAAATCATAATATTTTTCAGCATATGCCTCAAGTAATTTTATAACTAATCAAGTTTATAGAAATAGTTTAACTTTCTTGTCATTTTCCTTTGAAATGCAAATGTAAACAATATTCTGATTTTTCTATTTTGCTTGTATATTTCTTTGTCATATATGTACATGAGTTCAAGATATCTAAGTTATTATCTTACATGATTTAATCTTAAGTAAATATGGAATCATATTGTGCATGTGTGTGAGTCTTAATTTTTACAGTCTATATTATATCTTGGGGAATTTTCTATGGCAATAGTTACACAGATTTCTCTGGAATGTGTACTAACAAGTGGGTACTTTGTAACAGTCATGACTTCTTTCAATAATAACATTGATAAAAAGACAAACTTTATGTAGCTGTTATTATATGCTAAGCACTATACTCAATTTTAAAAATTTACTTTTTTATTACTACATGTTTCTCATAGATAATCATCACATTCATCATAGAGAATGTCTATATATAGTATATATATATATAGTATAAGTGTACATATATTATATATTTAATTTTTTGGTATATTTTAGATATACATGATGATAACATTAATCAAAAGAAATTTGTACCCATACATATTATATCTAACCCTAACCCTAAGAGTTTAAGAAGCAATGGCATTAGATCTCTAAATTTCTTGTAAGCTTAGCAGTGAATCCATCAGGACCTGGGTTTTTTCTTTATTGTTAGGTTTTTACTTACATTTTCAATGTCATTGACTGATATTAGGTTACTTAGAATATTTATGTCTTCTTAATTCAGCTTTCTCAATTCATATGTATCTAGGAATCTGTACATTTCTACTATGTTTTCCATGTTATGAGAGTATAGGTTTTCAAAGTAGGTATTGATCTTATGGATTTCTGTAGGATCTGTTGTGACTTTAACTTTTTAATTACTAATTGCACAGAGTTGAGTCTTTCCTTTTCTGAAAAAAGGTGGTTAGTTTATTTCATTGTTCTTTCAAAAAAACAACTCTCCGATTCACTGATTCTTTGTATTGTTTTAATAGTCTCAATTGCATTAATTTCTTCTCTAATATTTATAATTTCCCCCACACATGAGGTTTGAGTTTAGCTGGCTCTATTTTTTCTAGAAGTTTGAGGGTTCATCTATAGGTTGTTTATTTGTTTTCCTGATGTGAGAATTTACCACTGTAAATTTTCCTTATAGGCCTGCTTACATTACATCCCATAAGTTCCGCTGTGCTGTATCTGTATTATTGTCTAATTATAGAAACTGTTTAATTTCTTCTTTAATTTAATCTTGAAACCATTGGTTGTTCAGGAGGGTGTTACTTAGTGTCTACATGTTTATGTAACTTTTGTGGCTTCATTTGTCATTGATTTTCAATTTGATATAATCTGATCTAATAAGCAACTCAACAATTTCATGTGATAATATACTACTCCTTTGCATTTAGTTAAGCATATTCTACGAGTTAGTATGTGATCTATTTTGGAGAAAGCCCCATTTGCTCCCTAGAAAAATATGCATTCTGTTTTTGGTGGATGAAAACTCCATAGTTATCTCCTAAGAATGTTTGTTCAAAGGTCTGGTTCAGCTCTGAGATTTCTATGTTGATTTTTGTCTAGTTCCTCTGTATATCTGTGACAGTGAGGTATTGAGGTCTCTAATAACAACTGAATTAGTGCTTATTTGATTTTTTCATGTCCAGTAATCTTGTTTTATATAGTTGGATGTGCCAGTATTTGTTGTATATATATTTATGATTGTTATTTCTTCCTCTTGAGTTTTTCCTTTTACAAGGATATAATGAACTTCTTCATTTCTTCTGATCACTGTTTGCTTGAAATCCATTTTGTCTGAAAATAAAATAGATACCCCTGCTTTTATGCAGGTTTCATGACATGGAGTATTGTTTTCTATCCTTTAATTTTCCATCTATGAATTTCTTTTTGAATTAAATGTTTTTCTTCAATGCAGCATAATGTTGGATATTGCTTCTTCATCCATTCTGCCAGTGTGATTCTTTTGATTTGTGAATTGAGACCATTTACATTGATTATTATAACTGATATGTATTGACTTATCCCTCTCATGTTATTTTCCTGTTGTTAGTTGCCTTTCTTCACCCTCTTTTTGGTTACTTTCCTTGCCTCATGGTTTCAATCTTTTGGCATTTGTGGAGTTGGTGTCCTCATTTTCTCTTTCTAGAATGTCTTTCATAATATAGTTGACACCCAGTGCCTCCAAACAGCTGGAACCTCTGGTAGCAACTTTCGTTCCTCACTCAGAACCCATTAGGGCCACACTCAGAGTCCCAAAGAGCTGGAAAGCTTAGGTGTACCATGTGTCATGAGCTGAAGACCTGCACAGAATACTGCATCTAGCTGCTCGGACTTGAGACTAAGAAAACTATACAAAGAATCAATGAATCAAAGAGTTGGTTCTTTGAAAGAATAAATAAGATAAGCCCCTAGCCAACCATATTTTAGAAAGTAAATAAAAAACTCAAATTCACTCAATAAGGAATGAAAAGGGTGAAATCACTACAGACCCTGTAGAAATACAGAAGTACCTACTTTTTTAAAAATTTAACATTAAAAAGACACAAAAAAAGAAAAACAAAAAAGCAGTACAGACAAACAAACAACAAGAAACCAAATATAATTAGAATATAGATTTACAAAACAAGATGATAGGAATTTGACAATGGTTACAATATTGGATATTGTTACCTTTAAGAAGGCTACCTAGATTAACAGATACAGACATGTAAAATGGATCTAATTGTATGAGTATTAACTGTTCTTTTTCAATAACCAATGCAATTAGTAGTACAGTCATTTTAGCTGATATATATATATTTATATATATATATATTTGTATATACATACACACACACAAATTTATGACTTTTTCCTTTTGTCTTCCTTCCTTCCTCCTTTCCCTTATTCCAATTACTTTTTCTCTTTGAACAGTTTCTTACCCTTACACAGTAATTAATGTAGATTTTGGAACATACATAATTTTTCAGATTGTTACACTAGGGAGACAATATGGTGTTTATACATGTGAGTTTGATTTACTTCACTTATGAGTATGATCTTAAGTCTCACCCACTTACTTATAAAAGTCTCAATGCAATCTTTCTTTATATCTGAGTATTACTCCATTATATAAAAACACTACATCTTTTTTTTTAACCCATTCCTTGATTGATGGGCACTTAGGCTGTTTCCAAGATATGGCTATTACAAATTGTGTTGCTATAAACATGCATGCACATATATCACTGTGGTATGATGTTTTCAATTCTTCTGGGAAAATGCCCAGAAGCAGGATAGCTGGGTGAAATGGAATCTCTAATCCCAGCTTTTTGAAGAGTCTCCAGACTGATTTCTGCAGTGGTTGCCCTAGTCTACACTCTCACCAATAGTGCAGAAGAGTTCCTTTTTTCCCACAGCCTCTCCAGCACTTGTTGTTGGTTGCTTTCTTAATCCTGGCCATTCTTTCTGGGCTGAGATGGAATCTCAGTGTTGTTTTAATTTGCATTTCCTGCATGACCATGGATGTTCAACATTTTTTTCATATATTTATTTGTAATTTGAATTTCTTCATCTGAGAAATGTGCATTCATCTCAGATGCCCATTTTTTTTTGGATTGGGTCCTTGAAGTTTGGTAGTCTGACATTTTTTTTAACTCTCTAAGTCCTAGATCACAGTCCTTTGTCTGAGGGACAGGTAGCTAAGATATTTCCCCAATTCATGGGTTTTCTTTTCACTCTGTTGGAGATTTCCTTTGACATGCAAAAACTTTTTAATAAGACAAGATCCCAGTTGTTGATTCTGGGAAGTGTTTCCTGTGCAGCTTGATTTTTGTTCATGAGCTCTCTGCCTACTCCTATGTCATCAAGATTCCCATCTACATTGTCTGCTAGTAGATTTAGTGTTTCTGTTTTAATATTTATTTATTTATTTATTTATTGTCTTGTTTTTGGTACTGGGGATTGAACTCATGACCTTGTGCTTCCAGGCAGGTGCTTATGCCACTGAGCTAAATCTCTGGTCCCTGGTGATAGACATAGATCTAGTTTTAATTTTTGGCATATGGAGAGCCAGTTTTTCCAGAACCACTTATTAAAGAGGCTATCTTTCTTTCAGTGTACATATTTCATCCCTTTTTCAAGGATGATTTGGCTGAATGTGTTTGTAGTTGTGGCTGTGCCTTCTAATGTACTCCATTGACCTTCAGGTCTGTTTTTATTCTAATACCATGCTGATTTTATTACAATAGCTTTGTAACATAATCTCAAGTTGGATATTGTGATGCCTCCTGCCTTAGCTTTGTTGGCAAGAATTGCCTTTGCTATGCTAGATCTCTTCTGGTTCCAGATGAATTTCTCTAGATCTGGGAGGTATACAAATAGTATTTTGATTGGAATTGTATTGAAGCTCTATAAAAATTTTGGGAAAATGGCCATTTTTCACAATGTTCTTCTTATCCATGAAAAAGAAATAACTTCTCATTTTTTGAAATCCTCAATTTCCTTTTTCTGTGTAATGTAGTTTTAACTGTATAGATCTTTTACCTCCTTTATTAGATTGATTCTTAAGTATTTCACCTTGGGGGGGTGCTATAGTGAAGGGTATAGTTTTGCTTATCATTAGTACCTACTTTGAAAAACATTACTCTCTTAGGTTTGATAACACAGAAGAAATGGACAGATTCCTAGAAACACAGGAATAACCAAAGCTGGATCAAGAGCATGTAAAACTGCTGAATAACACAATTTCAGTTAATGAAATTGAAAGTGTAATTAGAAACGTACAACAAATAAAAGCCCAGGTCCTGATGGGTTCACTGCTAAATTTTACAAGAAATTCAAGGAAGACTTAATGCCAACACTCCTCAAACTTTTCAATGAAATTGAAAGGAAATCAATTTTCCCTAACTCATTCCTGGAAGCAAGTGTTACCTTAATACCCAAACCTAAGAAAGATTCAATCAAAAAAGAGAACTATAAGCCAATCTCCCTAATGAACATAGATACAAAAATCCTCAATACAATACTGGCAAACAGAAAGCAGCAAATCATTAAGAAGATTATACACCGTGACTAAATGGGATTCATCCTAGGAATGCATGGAGGGTTCAACATATGCAAATCAATAAATGTACTATGCTATATCAATAGAGCCAAAACAGTAATCAGAAGATTATTTCAATAAATGCAGGAAAAGATTTTAATCAAGTACAACACTCATTCATGATAAGAACTCTACAGAAAATTAAAATAGATGGTTCTTACCTCAATCTCATAAAAGCCATCTATGACAAACCAACAGCCAGAATCATATTAAAGGGTCACAAACTGAAAGTTTTCACTCTAAAATCAGGATCAAGACAAGGATGCCTATTATCACCTCTCCTATTCAATATAGTGCTGGAAACATTAGCCAGATCAACTTGATAGGAGTGAGAAATAAAAGGAATAAGGATAGGAAAGGAAGAACTTAAATCATCATTTACAGATGACATGATACTCTACATAGAAGGCCTCCAAAACTCCAATGAAAGTCTTCTAGATGTAATAATCAAATTCAGTAATGTAGCTGGATACAAAGTCAACACTCAAAAATCAGTAGTATTCCTGTACACAAACAACAAGCTCACTGAGAGAAAAATAAGAGAAACCACACCCTTCACAATAGCTTCCCCCAAAATGAAATTCTTAGGAATCAATCTAAAAAAAGAAGTAAAAGATCTTTTCAATGAAAATTACAATACTCTGAAAAAAGAAATTGAAGAGGATCTTAGAAAATGAAAAGACATTCCTTGTTCATGGATAGGAAGAACAAACACTGTGAAAATGGCCATTCTCCCAAAATTGCTATATAAATTTAATGCAATTCCAATCAAACTTCACAGATCATACTTCACAGATCTGAAGAAGTATTTCCTTTTTTAAAAAATTTTATTTTAAAGAGAATAAAACAAAAGAGGACAGAACAAAGCAGATCAGAACAGAACAATGTAAGCAACATAGCACTTTACAACAAGACAGCCGTATATTAACACTACGTACCACAATGTCTCTTTGAAATAGTTAGGCATAGCTTCACACACAATAATATCAAACATAACAAGATGGTATAAAACTATTCAAGAGAATGAAAGTATTACAGGGCATTCTGAACCAAATAACAGAAAGTGAACAATGACTATTATAATATCTCATTTTCCATAAAAAAATTTGCTTATACTATCACACATATTAAAATCCAATAAGACACAACATGATAGAACCAATGGTAATAGAAGAACAAAAGCATGGTAGAACTTCAAAGCAAGATGATATTAAATCAGCCATGACCGGCATAATGTCTTTTTTTCTTCAAAATAGCTGTTCATACCATCACACATAATAAAATCAAATAAAACAGAATAAAACCATTCCAACAAAACAGCTAAAATTCATAAGAGTAGGTCAACTTTCCATGTTTATATCTGGTAATCTGAGTAAGTCTTTTGAAGATAACTATGCAAAATGACAATGTTAGTTATGTTCCTACTACCTTGTTTTGAAAGCCTATATTGTTATTGTTTTGGACTCTTATTATTGTTATTTATTTGTCTTTTTGTTTCTTGTTTTGTTTTTGCCTCTATTATGGAAAGAATAGATGTACTTGCATAGGTTTATAGATGCCTAGATCTTTTCCTAAAGAGTTTACAAGAATTGATTTTTTTTTACATATGATGGTATCAACAACTGCTTAGAAGAATATGAAACATTACAGTAGCCATTTTCTATCATCTTGTTTGACGTCTTATAATGTTTTTATTCTTTATATTTATTGGTTTTAGTATGTTTTATATTATTTAATTTCAATATGTGTGAGGGTATGGACAGCTATTTTGAAGAGAATGAGAGACATTATGTTGATTTTCCTATTGTCTGGTTTTAACGTCCTGTAATACTTTCATCATTTTATTTTGAAAAGTTTTACACTGTTTTGTTTTGTTTCAATTCATTGTGTGTGAAGATATGGACAGTTATTTCAAAGAAAACAAGAGACATCATGGTAGCCACTGCTGCTTTCCTGTTGTCTTGTTTTGAAATCCTGTGTCATGTTGTTTTGTTCTGATCTGCTTTGTTCTGTTCTGTTTTGTTTTGTTTTATTCTCTTTAAAATAAAAAAAAACAATACATTTGAGTGCTGGTTTGGTGATCATGAATTTCTTCAGGTATTCTTTGTCATGGAGGTATCTTATTTCCTCATAAATTTTAAAAGATAGCCTTGTAGGGCACATCAGTCTTGGTTAGAGGTTGTTTCCTTTTTGGATTTGAAATACTTCACTCCAAGCTCTCCTTAAATGTGCTTTGATTCTTATGGACTTTCCTTATAGGTGCTTTGTTTCTTTTCTCTAACAGCTTTTTAATAGCCTGTATTTGTGTTGAATTTCTGGAATCTTCCTTATGTTTGGGTATAGATTTTTTGATCATGGTTAATTAGATTTCTATATTTTTATGTCAAATAATTTTGCATGCTTGGGAAGCTTTGTGCCATTACTTCTGTGAACAGGTTTCTTTTTAGTGTCATTTGCAATGTGTCTTCTTTTCTTGACTCTGATTAATCTTATGCTATACTTTGCATCATTTTACAGCTGTTGAACTGATATTTTGTGATCTCTTTCTATTTCTTTCTTATGGAAAGAAGGTAAAACAAAATTTAATAACAATATAATAGAATAACAATAGTTAATTTATTGCAAATTATTATCTTTAAAGTAGTCATTCAGAGTATAAGACATGGGCATTAAAATTTCTTTAATAGATACTAACACATATCTTCCTTTTCAATGATTTAAGAGAGGCTAATAGTATAACATACTTTAATTTTTTCTTTTCCCTTCCAGTCTTTCCCCTATTGCCTATCCTAGTTCCTTTTTTCTTTTGAACAATTTCCTCCTATTTCACAATATCTATTGTGCATTTTAGACCTTATTTATTATCTTAGTTTCTCACACCATGAAAACAATAGGATGTTTATACCAGTGAGTCTGATTTATTTCACTTATGAGTATGGTCTCCAACTGTATCTATTTACCTATAAAAATTTTGAGTTTATCCTTCTTTATGGTTGGCTAATACTCCATTGTGTAAAAATACATAATTTGCTTTTTAAAAAGCAATCTTTCTTTTCTTGATGGCTAGCCACAATTCTGTCTTCTATACTTGATATTCTCCTCATGTTAGTTCATTCTGCTGCATATATTTTTAGTGGAATTTTAATCTCTTGGATATCTTTTTCAATCATCATGGATTCAATTTCTTTCCTATGTTGGGCTTTCATAGTCTCCATCATTTTCCTAAGATTGTCTTTACTTTTTTTTTCATATCTGTGACTGCTGTAAAGTAACTAAGCATGTCTTTCATTATGATCACCAGCTTTTTAGTTATTTGAAAAATTATTTCTGATTTTTTTCTAGAGCTTTATTCATCTGATCTGTTATTTCTTCTATTTATTCCACCTTATTGCCCCCTAAGTTTGCTTTGGTGAGCTGTAAGTCTGGGGTTGCATCTTTATTCCATCTCTTCTCATTTCCTTTTTTTAAAGTTTAATTCCTGGGTTGATGCTGGTCAATTGGTCATGGAAGGTCGCTATATTACTACTATTGAGAACACTTAGGAAATTACTACTTCTCTGAGATATCTTTCAGATATTGCAAGATCCTACCTCATCAATTTATTAGGAAGGAGTAGTTGCTGCTATTTGGTCTAGCCCTTGATTCTTTGTCACTGGCCTATAGTATTGTTTATGACCTTTAGGCAATCTAAATCTTGGTATACCAGAAAGAGCAACTGATTAGAACAATTATGTCATGTTGGCTAATGCATTACAATCAGTAATAACAATCACATCAATTAACACCTAGAAAATGACAAACTGTTGGAAGTATTAATTTGCCACCTTTTACCAGATGAACAGGATTTGTAGTCATATAACAAATTTTAAAACATACCAGAAAACTGTATACAGTAAATATGTCCTGAATATAGCAGTTTTGTTCCTCAGGTTAGAAAACTTAAAAGGGGCTGGGGAAAAACAGAAATAAATGAAGAGATAAAGATTAGAAGCAAGGTTGAAAGACAAAAGAAAATTACAAAAACTTTGGGAAACTGATGAAAAAGACAGAAAGGAAAGAAAGAATGAAGAAATAAAAACAAGAACAGAACAAAATAACAATAAAAAGACTATAAATGATGTTCACTCTCATATAAAAACAAGAGCAAATATGAAGAAAATGCAAAAATAAGTCAACTTCAGTATATGTCCCAGCTGTTACTTGTAGACAGAATGGACAGAGTCCAGATCCATATTGATTAATCACAGCAAACTCAGCATTATATTTTTTGTGGAGTTGTGGATAATCCCAGCAAGTCTACACTTTACTGAAGTTCAGTCTGGTTTTTAACTGTGAGACTGGAGCCTGAATTGTTCAGCCTGCAATACCTCCTCCTTGAACTCAGCTCCTTGACCTGTTGATTTGAACTCATCTGTGCCTCATCCTGACTCTTGGAGCCACTAGATGGTGTCAGTGTGCAGCTGCTCTGAGCTCAGTTGACCCCTCTCCGCAATCATCCATAATCATGAACAATCATAGAATAACTCACCAGATACTGCAGTCTCCACCACTCTATTCCATTTCTTTGAGGAGGTCTTTGGGGTTACCAGTAGTCACCTTGCATCTGTAGGTTTGAGTTACCTCTCCTGTGTAGGAAACCAGGACTCCAGGAGAAAGCACTGCTTGCCATCCCCTTCTTCTTTGTTGAGGTCACTCTCTTTGCTTTCCCTGTGGGCTTCAATTCTTGCTTCAGTTCCTTGCTTGGTCCCAGGGATCCACTTCTCTCTTTCTTGTTTTCCTCATATTGCTACCTTCCAGTGTCTGGACCTATACATATTTTAATTCTTTGTTTTTTCCATTCCCCTTCTGTGCTTTAAAATTTCCCCTCTCCATTTCTACAAGTTTTGTTTCTATTATTTCCTTCCAGTCTCTTTTTTCTTTTTCCCTTTCTACCCTTATCCATCCACCCTGTTTTGTTACCCTTCCTATTTTAACATGTTCTTTCTACTTCCAAATATGTATCTACCTTTATGCTTATTTACTCTTTAGGTTTCTCACACAAAAGAAACAATGCAATATTTAAATATGCATATCAAATTTATTTCATTTAGGATTATGGTCCCAAGGTGAACCCATTTACCTAAAAATATATTATTTATCCTTATTTATGGTAGAATATTACTTCATGGTATATAAAAACCACATTTTTTATTCACTCAAAGTTGATGGGTGGCGCAACTCTTTGGGACTGGTAAGCACGCCCTTCATCCGCAAGGAACTGCCTGGAGATTGGCTTCTGGGCCAGGTCTGTTTGGGCCCGTAGCCCCGCCCTTCACCCCCAGGAAGTCTCCCAGAAAGCAGCATCTCAGGCTGTCTCTTTGGGACCTGAAACTCTCGGACCCGTAGAGTGACCTGGGCTGTTTGGGTCGAAAGTCTGCGCAGACCTGCATCTCGGTGCGACTCTTTGGGACTGGCAGTCTCCCAGAAAGCAGCATCTCAGCCTGTCTCTTTGGGACCCGAAAGTCAAGGACCCGTAGAGTGGCCTGGGCTGTTTGGATCGAAAGTCTGTGCAGACCTGCATCTCGGTGTGACTCTTTGGGACTGGTAGGCCCACCCTTCATCCTGAGGTAACTGTCTGGAGATCGGCATCTGGGCCAGGTCTGTTGGGGCCTGTAGCCCCACCCTTCACCCCCAGGAAGTCTCCCAGAAAGCAGCATCTCGGCCT